>CM035423.1:118495988-118763488 GCA_020310875.1 Ceratopteris richardii | reverse complement strand
TGAGAGGTTGTGGAATGTTGGATGGTAAGAAGACATTGGATTTTTTCTCTTGCTGTAGGATCTTGATTTTGAGAGATCCCATCATTGTTGCACTGTATATTAGGTGCAAGTTCTCTAGGCACACTAAACATGTATATATGCTGATGTAGGGGCATGAGGATGTCCCAATATGAGGTTTGTAATAGGTGTCAACACCATCTTTGCCAACAAGTATATGATTATTAAAAATAGAGTGGAAATTTAGTTGGAAGGGACTCTAGAGCATGAGTTTTGTGAGGAAATTTTGTGCTCTTGGATGTGGATGTGTCGAAGTGTATTTTTCCCACTAAGTATAGCTAGAAATGATGAAAATTGAAATAAGTCGTTCTTTTGAGGAAAAATAGTTACGAATTTGATGATGTGGTAGTCTATTTTTGGAGGGATTTTGAAAATATTTATTTTTCAAAAATAAACTTTAAGAATGAGATTAGAAAAGATACTTCTGACATATATATTAAAAAATAGGCCCTTTCAACTAAATATACATTGAAAATTAGACTTAAAAAAAAATCATTTGTTTATTGACATACATGCTTGAGTTTGATAATGTAGAAAGTAGATGCACTAATTTTTCCTCTAGAAGGAGAGAGAAAGAGAGAGAGAGGAGCCTAGTAAAGCCTACTCTAGCTTACTAAAAAGTGCTCTATTAAATTCACTTTTCCCCTTAAAAAGAAATAGAATTAGGTTTAATCCCAAAAAATTAGAGATCCTCACAAGGCACATGCAGGGTTCATTTTTTTGTTGGTATAATTCTATTAGTAAAGATGGTGTTGGTAGAAGTTTGACCAACACCTAAATCATTTTAAAGGAATTGTAACTGTACACAGTCAACAATAGCTATGAAAGTGGACCTATAATCAACCTCACAACTAGAGGTTTCCAAAGTAGGTAGCTTCTTGCTCAACCAAGATATGCATGAGAAACCAATTATGGAGCAAAAACCACTTATGGACATACAAGTTTGATAGCGACCACAATAATTTGAGCTAGAAAGTTCATGTAAATCTTGTGGAAGGGATCCCTCTTGGGAAAAAACAACCCAACTAGTTGGGTACCACTCAAGTAGATAGAGATGTGCTTAACCATCTACCAATGCTTGACATGTCGAATATGCTTAAAATTTCTCATATCAGTGACAACAAACTAAAAATTAGGTCACATTATGCATAAGTGAATCAAGCATTCAATAGCGTATTGCTAACGCATCTCTTGTATCATGAAGGCTCAATCATAAACCCATCTCCATGCAAATGGCAGTAGGTTCACAATTTTCAAGGCCAAAATATTGCAATTATCATGGGACAATTGGATCATGTCCTCTCACTAGAGTGGATAATATTTTTGGGATATACTTCTGGTTTTTATAAGATTACCGAGGTAGGGAAAACAATATAAGAATATACAAATGGTACAAGAAGTTGCATAAACCAGAAGTGATAGGTATGGATAACTTGACTAGTCAGTATACTAAGGATCCCGCAACTTGGGACCGTAGGTATGAAACAAGATATCAAAATTACAAGAAATCCATTGATAAGGATGAACTAAATATAGCTAGAAAAGATTTTAAAAGATGAAAAGACTAGATGTCCAGAGACTAGACTAGTCAATACAAGAATGAGAAGCTAGACCAAAATCGGATTGGGAACTTGGAAAGTACTTACTTGGAGATCCAGACTCCTTGCATTCCCAAGAAAAGCATTGTCAAGACTAAGGATATATGTGGCCGAGCCCTCGTTATATAAGTATTGAAGGGCGGTTTGCCAGGGATAGCTACGAATGATATCATTGATGATGTCAGTAAGCCAATAGAAGACTTTGAGATGTAAAAATCATGCAAGTAGATTATCGATGTTAGGATTTTATCATGTTCTCAATGTGATGGTTACATTACTTTTTACAAATTCTGAACCAATCATGAGATATAGGAAGTAACATGAAATCTAAGGTTCTAGATGCTTTCTTGTGTGTCCATGGAAACACTGACATGTCAATATATTTTGTTTGACAAAATGGTATTTTCGCATCAACTTGCATAAATCAATCCCATATAATGATGCAAGAGCTCCAAATTGGAGATCTCAAAAGAGGCATGCAAATCAACCTTGAGTTTACCAATATACTTCTTGTTAGGATCCATAAGCCGCATATTACCGACATATATAACAAGAATGAGAACTACATCATTTGCACACTTAACACATAAGGTGCTCTCTATTGGATTGTCCTCAAATCCATGCGCTAGCAAGTAGGCATGTATCTTTTCATACCAAGGACATGTGATTGCTTCTATCCATTCAATGACTTTTTCAATTCGTACACTTTGTTTTCATGCCATTTGTGCAGAAAACCATGGGGTTGAAACATACACTTTTTTATGTACATCATCCACTTAGGGGTTACCACCGGGATCATGCAATTGCACGCGACAACTCGATCTCTCAATATCTAAACTTCCACGTGCGACATGATGCGCTGGCCAGACCGAGTAGAGAAAAAAATAGGACCCACACCAAGCTCGAGCGTGAAACGAAGAATTTCCAATATTATGGCAGCTCTTTCCTTAACTATAAGCTATACACACTTGAACTTAGCGATCTATCACCATGGTCTATCTGCTAAAAAAGCCACCTCCATCCTTTTTTTTTTGAGACAATAAGAAAAGAGGTTTTAAATTAAAGAAGGATTGTTACAACAACAATTCGCACCATCTTCTGCCTGAGAGGGGAATTACCACACAATCTCCAAATTTGCCAAAGCAAGATATCCATTTTTTTGTAGCAAGCACCCATCAAGAGTTCTTTGACACCAAGCTTGTGGGGACATATGATATTAGAGAACCCTTTGATGTTGTCGAGGTACTTCTTATTGATTCTGCAAGTGATAAAGAGATGTCCAAGATCTTCTTGCTGACCTCAAAATGCATAGACCTTGCCTTGATCCCATACCAAAATACCATTGCGAAGGATCAAACACATTAAAATAAAATGGAGTGCTTCATGTTGCAAGGAAGCACCCAAAGACTTTGGAATCTATATAACCATCGTTTAACATTCTAATTTACATTTCACTTATGTTGCGTGAAGGATTTGAGCAATCAATGAAAGCTTTAGAATCCTTGTACTGCTTGAACATGTCTTCAACCACTTCCCACAACCCCATCTCTTTATTTAGGTGATCTCCATCTTTGCTTCCTCAATAGGGTTTAGTCATGGTAGCTCAACGGAGAGAGAGAGAGAGAGAGAGAGAGAGAGAGAGAGAGAGACTCTCTATCCCCACCCCCCGGGTTTGGATGTGGGAGTAGTCAACATGCACAAGAGAGAGCGAGAGAGGAGGCTAGCTGCACTCTACCTCCTACTCTCCTCATGCGTGGGAAGTGACCAAATGAAGAAGAGTCCTTATATACAACGTTTTTGGCAGGATGCCTACCTATGCGCGATATTTATCTCAGTTGGTGGCTACCCACGAGCATCTGAGAAAAAGGAAGGAGAGATAAGCTCTTCAATTCTAGGTTTATTTGTTTTTTAGATTCTCTACTTTTTCTCATTTGGGAGAGGTGAAAATGAATTAAAATTGAGATTTTAGGGGATTACTTTGGTGCACTAAGATCCAAATAATCATAACGAAAGAAAGAAAAAGTGATTGGAAGAAAAGAGAATCAACACATATCTAATTGAACATAGGGGTTAAGGCGTGAGAACTTTAAACTTGTGGTCATGCAAGTATCTTGGAAGGTTGGATCGACAAAGCTTAAGATCTTCTAAAGCTAGTGTCTATCACACCACCAAATCATGGTCCAAGCACCTAGGTAGTCACACCCTAGTCTAAGCTTAGAGCCGTGTGAATCATAGAGCTTATATAACATGGAGGGACCCTCATTGAGTTCAAGAATAGTTTACCTAGAAACACTTAAAGGTCCATATTAGACTCAACTAGAATACATCCATACCGAGCTTGCATCTACGAGTATGGTTTATGAAGGTCAATTGTTCAATTAGAAACCCTAAACACCCCTTTAGCATTGATCACCTAGTGATCAAGTTTGAGGATGGATCATATATTGATAAGCAATGAACCATGTATGTGGCAAGGCAACCAGATTTCTGGAAAGGACTAATGAGTTTGGAATGTTCCTCCTTGGATTTAAGACAAGAGAACCTAATGAAGAGGATCCAAATCAAGGACTTGGCACATCCAAAGGAAATTTTGTGTTGATAAGGATCAAAGACACATCCAAGCTACCCCACGATAACATAGGTATAGATTTGTTTGCAAAAAAGGCTACTAAAGAAGCATATTGGAGGTTTTGACCACCAAGGTCTTACACCAAGGACAATTCCTAGTGTATGAACTCAAAGATCCAAAAAATCGTAGCACGGTTTTCTATTTGGTTCATAATGTACCAAGTCATCAAGCTTATCACAAAAAAGTATATGAGGAATGGAAAGAAAGTGTTTCCCTTGCAAAAGCCAATCGCTTCATACAAAATAGCAAGTGTTGGACCCTCAAAACCATTAGGTTCTCATAAAGACAAGCTGAAAGTTTTTGGAGTTTCAGGTTTGTGGAAGCACGTGAATGGCACAAGGAAGAAGAAGAAGCTTGGATCACAACACCCAATACTAAATATATTACCACTAGAATGTACAAAGATAAGTAACCCATTAGGGCTATAGGCATATATACACGTTGGGGGAAAAAACCTCCTAGAGAGGGGAAAAAGTGCCCTAGTGGTCCTAGAGTGTTCACACACATCACTACCTTAATATATCAACAAATCCCCCCTAGGAGTGATGCAGTGAACAAGGAGCTGGCACTGATGTATAAGGAAGTGGCAAGGTATGTGTAATCAATCCACAAATGGAAGTAAGCCTAAAGCTTTGCGGAAAGCTTCAAACTTCTCCCTAGGCAGAGCCTTTGTGAAAAGGTCTACAATGTTCTCTTATGTAGGCACATACGCCAAGTTGATCTCTCTAGCAGAGAAACTCTCCTTGACATAATGATAATGCACCTCAATGTGCTTATTGCAAGCATGGAACACAGGTTCTTTGCAACTACCAATGCACTCTGAGTGTCAGTGAAGATGGTGGTGGCAGAAGATCAACCAACACCCAAATCAGCCATAAGGCATTTGAACCACACACACTCAACAATTGTTGTGAAAGGGGCCCTATACTCAGCCTCACAAGTGAAAGTGGCCATAGTAGGCTTCTTCTTGCTCAACCAAGATATGCATGAGCTGCCAAGTGTGAAGCAAAAACCACTAGTGGACACACAAGTGTCATGGAAACCAGCCCCTTCAGAGTAAAAAAAAGCATGTAAATCTAGGAGTAGTGATCCCTCCTTGGGGTAAAAGAATCCAAGTATCCAGGTACCACTCAAGTAGCAAAAGATGTGCTTAGCTTCCTGCCAATGCTCGACACCTAGGCAATGCACAAATCTTCTCGCATAAATCTGCTCATCTGTGAGACAACAAACAGAATATCTAGCCGAGCAATGCATAAAAAAATCAAGCATCCAAAAGTTTGCTAATAGAGAACAACATCAAATGCATCTCGAGCATCATGAAGACTCAACCCTAAACCTGTCTCCATAGGAGTGGCAATAGGTTTATAGTCTTCAAGGCCAAAACACTAGAATAATGTGTCAATTTATTTTGTTTGACACAAATCCATTCCACCATCAACGTGCATAAATTGAATGCCCAAATAATTATGCAAATGCTCCAAATTAGATGTCTCAAATGAAGCATGCAAATCAGCCTTAAAATCAGCAGTACCCTTCTCATGAGGACGAGGGAGTAGCACATCATCAACATACACAACAATGATTAGAAGCATATCATTACCATGCTTAACAGATAAGGTTCTTTCAATTGGACTATTCTCAAAACCATGTGCAATCAAATAGGCATGTATCTTTTCATACTAGGCACGTGGTGCTTACTTTAAACATATAATGCCTTCCTCAACCTAGACACTTGGTTTTTGTGCCCTTTTTGCACAAAGCCACGGGGCTGAAAAACATACACTTCTTCATGCAAGTCACCATTCAGAAATGTACATTTAATGTCCAACTAATGTACATTCCAACCATGATGAGTTGAAAGTGCACAGATGCTATGAACTGTAGTCATTTGACATGTAGGAGCAAAGGTTTCATCAAAATTAATGCCTCTTTCATGTGCATAACCCTTTGCAACAAGCCTAGCTTTATACCTATCAAATGCTCCATCAGGCTTATGCTTCAACTTATATACCCACTTAGTGCCAATAGTCTTCTTGGCAGGAGGCAAGTCACATAAAGACCATGTCATTTTTCATGATAGCATCATATTCTGATTGCATAGCAACCATTTTGTCTTCAGAATTGTGTGCTTCATGAAACAAAATAGGCTCATTCTCATCACAGAGACTAGAGGCAACCATAGCATAGCAATCTGATGCAAAAGAGGCACTATGAGAGCCTGAACAATGATATGATAGAGGTGCATCTAATTTGCTATCACATAAAGTCTACGCCATCCATTTTGGCATATCTTTTGCCTCTTCAATATCAGCTCTCATATCAACAAGTGCATCATGTAAATCTGCATAAAAAATGGAATGATCTGCATCATCACATGAAACCTGCAAAGGCTAAGAAGTTGCCTCATTAGGACCAGCACCAGACTGTCCATTTGTAAAAAGAGGCAACAAAGTATCATACATGTCTCTCGAGCTAACAAATGTCTCCTTCGTACATGAAAGTAAAGGTTGAATAGCATCTTCCACAAAAACAACATCATGACTAATCAAAATGCATTTAGTTTGTGGATGATATAGACGATACCCTTTGCTTTCAGAATTGTACCCAAGAAAAATACATTTTACTACTTTATCATCCAATTTCCTACAATGTTGTTCAGGCACTAATGCATATGCCAGACAACAAAAAACACACAAGTGAGCAAGAGATGGCTTACACCCATGCCAAGCCTCATATGGAGTGATAGACTGCAATGCCTTAATGGGACACCTGTTAAGTACATATGTTGCACACATGACAACCTCAAGCCAAAAACTATAGATGTGGTAAAGCCTGACTCTTGACCATACAGCTCACCATCTCCTTGAGTGATTGGCTCTTTTGTTCAACAACTCCATTCTCTTGAGGTGTATATGGCATTGAACACTGATGTTTTATCCCACATTCATCCAAAAATGCATTAAAGTCCAAAGACATATTCCCCCCCTCGATCAGAACGGAGGGTGCCCATTTTACATGCTGAGAGATTTTTAGCCAAACCAAAAACTGTTTGAAGCACATAAACACTTGGGAATTTTCTTTCAGTGGATATACCCATGAGTGTCTGGAGAAATCATCAATGAAAGTCACGAAGTAAAGATAGTTTCCAAAAGAGGGTGTCTGCATAGGACCACAGACATCACTGTGAACAAGCTACAATTTTTTACTAGCTTGAACTGAACCATCTTTTCGAAAGGAGAAACGCTGCATTTTGCCCAAAATATAGCCATCACAAACAGGTTTACCGATCGCCTCAAGTTTGGGCAAAGAGGAAACCATTTCGTATTTCTGGAGGCATAGCAAACTAGCAAAATTCAGATGACCAAAGTGTGCATGCCAAAGCTTTGCATCTAACATAACTTGAGAATCATGTACTCCATATGCTAAATCATTCACATATTTTTCATAGTCTAGTAGCTTATACAACCCATGACATAAAATGCCAAAAGCAATAATCACATCACCATTTTAAAGATTATGAATTGTACATCTATCATCAATAAATTTCACAATAAAGCCAATCTTGGTTAAAGTTGAAACTGATAACATATTCTCTGTGATTCCTAGCACAAATAATGCATCTGAGAATGTAAAAGAACTACCATCAAGAGTAGTTAGAATGATCTTACCAACTCCCATGATAGGATAAGAGGATTTGTTGGCACAAGTGACAGTATTCCCTAAAGGGGTAAGCTCGAGTGAAGTGAAGAAACTAGGCTACAAGGTAATATGTTTGGTTGCCCCACTATCAAAGTACTAAACATCTGAGTCTACTGAAGACATACAATGTTCAGGAGAAGATGGGCCAAAATTGCAAATAGTAGTAAATGCCCATTCTTCATTCTACACTATACTAGCAGACTCTATTTTCGGTGTAGAGGCCTCTACAACAACCATTTCAACCTCTTTTTTCTTTGCCTCTTTTGCAGCCAGTTTTGGACAATTCTTTATGACATGATCATTTGCTTTACAAGACTTGCAAAACAATTTCTGCTTTTTTGTTTTCTTGTCCTCCTCCATTCACCTTTGCCCTCCTGACTAGCCAGGAAAGCTTGATCTTCAACATGCATAATGGACCTGTTCTGCCTAGACTGATCATTCTACAATAGAATAGATACTGACTCCTCAAATGTTAAGCCATTTGGATTGCCTTTTATCATCAAATGAAGAGTAGAAGCAAAACTCTGGTATGAATCGGGAAGACCATTCAGAAGAGTCTGCACAAATGAACCGTCAGATAAGAATTCATCAACAAAAATTAACTGTTCCTTGAAATCTTTGATCTTTGTTAGAAAATTGTCCATAGAATCACCTGCGTTCATATGTTCACTCTCCAACTATTTTCAGAGGTAAGCAACACGAGCCTCATTCCTAGCCTGGTACAATGTGGTAAGTGTATCCCAAGCATTCCTTAGTTGTTCTGCAAGAGTGAATGTGAAGAATAACGGCATGTTTGAAAGACAAGGATATTAATGCATGTGCATGAGCATCTCTACCATCCCAAGGAATTTTCATTGTATTAAGTGTAGCAAAAACTATAGCACGAACATGAATCTGCAGAATATCACCATCTTCGATGCCATCTTCATTAGCTTCAATACCTATATTTGCAGGTGTAATAGGATGTTTCTCAACACCTTGCACAATATTCCATAGTCCTTTTGTGACCAATACATGTAACATCATATAAGCCCACAATGGGTAATTCGTACCATCCAACTTATCCTCAACAGCCGACATATGAAATACATCACTACTTTTAGCCATGGCTACTGACTAAGATACCTTGATGCAGAGAAATATCTATATCTAGAAAAGTTGAATAGAACTAGCCTGACAAATTCTGCTAAACCTATAACATGCTTAGAGATGCTTATACTGGTGAACCAAAACCATTTTTTGATGGTAAGTGCCCATAAAGAATTCTTTGACACCAAGCTTGTGGGGACATATGATATTAGAGAATCCTTTGATACTTCTCAACGATTCTGCAAGTGATGAAGAGATGTCCAAGATCTTCTTCCTGACCACAAAATTCATAGACCCCATCTTCAAGTTTAAACCTCCTTGCCTTGATCCCATACCAAAAGACCCTTGCAAAGGATCAAACACATTAGAATAAAATGGAGTGCTTCATGTTGCAAGGTAACACCCAAAGACTTTGGAATCTATATAACCATCATTTGACATTCTAGTTTACATTCCACTTATGTTGCATGAAGAATTTGAGCAGTCAATGAAAGCTTTGGAATCCTTGTACTGCTTGAACATGTCTTCAACTGCTTCCCACAACCCCATCTCTTTATTAAGGTGATCTCCATCTTTGCTTCCTCAATAGGGTTTAGTCATGGTAGCTCAACGAAAAGAGAGAGAGAGAGAGAGAGAGAGAGCGTGAGGGAGAGAAGGAGACTCTTTATGCCCCCCCTCGGGTTCGGATGTGGGAGTAGTCAACATGCACAAGAGAGAGCAAGAGAGGAGATGATCTGCCCTCTACCTCCTACTCTCCTCATCCGTGGGAAGTGCGAAGAAGAGTCCTTATATACAACGTTTTTGGTAGGATGACTACCTATGTGCGATACTTATCTTAGTTGGTGGTTACCCACGAGCATCTGAGAAAAAGGAAGGAGAGATAATGTAATAAAGTGATAGGTTGGAGATGATTGAACCACAACCTTGAAAGATAGGAGATGGTTGAACTACACCCTAAGAGGGAGGATTAGGAAGTAATCATAAACCATGGCTTTTGGGGCAAGTAGCCCATCACATTCCTAACTGGTAGGTCATGAGTTCAATTCGTTACATTGGTATCAAAGCCTAGGAAGTAGGCTTGGGAAAAGTGGATTGGCCTAATGGCCTCTAAAAAAGGCACTTGGGCATCCTCTATATGAAAGGGTACAAAGTTGGGCACGTCGCTTTCACAAGGTAGCCCAACAAAGAATTAAGTGTATCTCTCAATCCATAGGTCGGATTAAGGCATATAAGATATCGTTGGAAAGCTCCCGGAATGAACGTTCCAAATCTACTAAGCTAGCTTAGAAGTGTGAAGTCCTTGGGAAACCTTGGGTGGCACTTGATTGAGGGTTCAAGATACCAAACATGGGTGAGAACAAGGTTCAAGACTGAGGTTGAGAACAAGGGCTCAAGACACCAAGGTTGCAAACAAGAAGGTTCAAGACACCAAGGTTGAGAGCAAGGGTTCAACAGACCAAGGTTTCGAACAAGGTTCAAGAAACTATGCGAGGTTGAGGACATCAATTCAAGGGCACCTAGGGAGTTCAAGGGGCTGATCACCAAGGCTAGAGGAATACAAGAGTAGATCATTGAGGAGAATGATTGACCAAGGGGGGAAGAATGTAATAAAGTCATAGGTTGGAGACGATTGAACCACAACCTTGAAAGATAGGAGACAGTTGAGCTACACCCTAAGAGGGAGGATTAGGAAGTAATCCTAAACCATGGCTTTTGGGGCAAGTGGTTAGCCCATCACATTCCTAATTGGTAGGTCATGAGTTCAATTCCTTATAGATAAGCTCTTCAATTCTAGGTTTATTTGTTTTTTAGATTCTCATAAATTGAGATTTTAGGGGATTACTTTGGTACACTAAGATCCAAATAATCAGACCGAAAGAAAAAAAAAGTGATTGGAAGAAAAGAGAATCAACAATCAACACATATCTAATCGAACATAGGGGTTAAGGCTTGAGAACTCCATGAACTTGTGGTCATGCAAGTATCTTGGCAGGTTGGATCGACAAAGCTTAAGATCTTCTGAAGCTAATGTTGATCACACCACCAAATGATGGTCCAAGCACCTAGGTAGTCACACCCTAGTCTAAGCTTAGAACCGTGTGAATCAAAGAGCTCATATAACATGGAGGGACCCTCATCAAGTTCAAGAATAGTGTACCTAGAAACACTTAAAGGTCCATATAAGACTCAACTAGAACACATCCATACTGACCCACTAGGTGCTCGCATCTATGAGTATGGTTTATGAAGGTCAATTGTTCAATTAACAAACCCTAACCACCCCTTTAGCATTGATCACCTAGTGACCAAGTTTGAGGACGGATCATATGTTGATGAGCAACAATCCTTGTATGTGGCAACCAGATTTCTAGAAAGGACTAATGAGTTTGGAATGTTCCTCCTTGGATCTAAGATAGGAGAACTTGATGAAGAGGATCCAAATCAAGGACCTAGCACACTCAAAGGAAATTTTCTGTCGATAAGGATCGTAGACACATCCAAGCTTCCCCACGATAACATAGGTATAGAGTTGTTTGCAAAGAAGGCTAGTAAAGAAGCCTATTGGAGGTTTTGACCACCAAGGTCTTACACCAAGGACGATTCCTAGTGTATGACCTCAAAGATCCAAAAAATCCTAGCACGATTTCAGATAGAATGTACCAAGTCATCAGGCTTATCACGAAAAATCATATGTGGATGTTGATATATTTAGGTAGTGATGTGTGTGAACACAGCAGGACCGCCGCGGCACTTTTTTCCCTCTTTAGGAGGTTTTTTTCCCCCGGCTTGTATATACGCCTATTGCCCTAATGGGCTACTTATCTTTGTACATTCTCTAGTAATACATTCAGTCTTGTGTGTTGTGCTCCAATCTTCTTCTTCTTCCTTGTGCTGTTCGCGTGCTTCCACAGATGTCTAACTCCAACAATTGGTATCAGAGCAGGTCGCCGCTTCATCTAGGGCATCGTTGACACTCCTCCGGTTGCAGTCTTATATTCGCACGAAATTTGGTGAGCTCATTTCGGCCTCCAAATGCACTATCGTAGTGCTTGAGAAGGCTATTTCGTCTTTTTGTGCCGAAGGTATATACCAGTTTCTGTTCACCAATATAAGCATCTCGAAGTCTGCTACAGGTCTAGCAGAATTCGTCAGCATAGTTCTCTTCAACTTTTTGAGATACAGTCAATTTCTGCATCAAGGTATTTTAGTCACCGGCCATGGTTGAAAGCAATGATGTATTCCGTATGTTGGCTGTTGAGGATAAGTTGGATGGTACCAACTACCCGTTATGGGCTTATATGATGCAACATGTGTTGGTTGCAAAAGGATTGTGGAACATTGTATAGGGTGTCGAAAAACGTCCTATCACACCTGCATCTGTTACAACTGCAGGTACTAAAGCTGATGCAGAAGGTGTTGAAGATGATGATATTCTACATATTCATGTTCGTGCTGCGGTTTCTACTGCACCTACTACAGAGCAGATTCGTTGGGATGGCAGAGATGCCCAAGCACATGCATTGATAGCTTTGTCTATCAAACGTGCCATTATTCCTCACATTCCCTCTTGCAGAATAGCTAAGGATGCTTGGGATACACTTACCACATTGTACCAAGCTAGGAATGAGGCTCGTGTTGCTTACCTCCGAAAACAGTTGGAGAGTGAGCACATGAATAAAGGTGATTCTATGGACAGTTTCCTAACAAAGATCAAAGACTTGAAAGAACAGTTGATTTCTGCTAATGAGGTTATACTAGATAGCTCACTTGTGCAGACCGTTTTGAATGGTCTTCCTGATTCATATCAGAGTTTTGCTTCTACTCTTCGCTTGATGATGAAAGGCAATCCAAATGCCTTGTCATTTGAGGAGTTAGTCTTTGTTCTGTTGCAGGAAGATCAGTCTAGGCAGAACAGGTCCATTATGCGTGTTGCAGATCAAGCTTTCCTGGCTAGTCAGAACGACAAAGGAAAATGGAGCTCTTCTACTAGTAAGCAGAAATCTGCAAATGCTGCACATTCGAAGAACCAAGACAAAGATGAGAAAAAATCAGAAAAGCAGAAATTGTTTTGTAAGTATTGTAAAGGGAATGATCACATCATAAAGAACTGTCCAAAACTAGCTGCAAAAGAGGCAAAGAAGAAAGAGGCTGTAATGGTTGTTGCAGAAGCCTCTACACCAAAAACGGAGTATGCCAATCTTGTGCAGGAAGAAGAATGGGTGTTTACTAATGTTTGCAGTTTTGACCCATCTTCTCATGAGCAGTGCATGTTTACAGTAGACTGAGATGCTTGGTATTTTGACAGTGGGGCTACCAAACATATTACTCGTAGCACAGTTTCTTCTCTTCACTCGAGACTGCCCCTACAGGGAATACTGTTACATGCACCAACAACTCCTCTTATCCTGTTATGGGAGTTGGTAAGATCATTTTGACTACTGCTGATGGTAGTTCTTTCACTTTGTCAGATGCTTTATTTGTACCAGGGATCAAGAAGAACAAGTTATCAGTTTTTGCATTAGCCAAGATTGGTTTGGTTGTGAAATTTGTTGATGACAGGTGTATAGTTCATGATCTGTCAAATGGCGATGTGATCATTGCTTCTAGCATTTTATGTCGTGGGTTGTATAAACTCATAAACTATGAAAGATCTATAAATGATTTGGCATGTGCAGTAAATGATTCTCAGGCTATGTCAGATGCAAAGCTTTGGCATGCACGCTTTGGTCATCTGAATTTTGCAAGTTTGCTATGTCTGCAAAAATCTGAAATGGTGTCCTCTTTGCCCAAACTTGAGGCACCTGGAAAACATGTTTGTATAGGCTGTATTTTGGGCAAAATGCAGCGTTCGTCCTTTCCAAAAGATGGTTCAGTTCGGGCTACTCAGAAATTGCAGCTTGTACATAGTGATGTCTGTGGTCCTATGCAGACACCTTCTTTTGAGAATTATCTTTACTTCGTGACTTTCATCGATGATTTTTCCAGGCATGCATAGGTATATCCATTGAAGGCAAAGTCCGAAGTGTTCATGTGCTTCAAACAATTTTTGGTTTTGGCTGAAAATCTGTCACCATGTAAAATGGGCACCCTCCGTTCTGATCGAGGGGGGGAGTATATGTCTTCTGATTTTAATGCATTTTTGGCTGAACGTGGGATAAAACACCAGTGTACAGTGCCATATACACCTTAGCAGAATGGAGTTGCTGAAAGAAAGAATAGGTCACTCATGGAGATGGCGAGGTGTATGGTCAAGAGTCAGGCTTTACCACATAGTTTCTGGCTTGAGGTTGTCATGTGTGCACAATATGTACTAAACAGGTGTCCTACTAAAGCACTGCAGTGTATCACTCCACATGAGGCTTGGCATGACCGCAAGCCATTTGTTGCTCATCTGCGTGTTTTTGGTTGTTTGGCATATGTATTAGTGCCTGAACAACATCGCAGAAAATTGGATGATAAAGTAGTAAAATGTATTTTTGTTGGGTACAGTTTTGAAAGTAAAGGCTATCGTCTATATCATCCACAGACTAAACGCATTCTGGCTAGCCGTGATGTTGTTTTTGTGGAGGATGCTATTCAACCATTGCTTTCATGTACTAAGGAGACATCTGTTAGCTCCAAAGACATGTATGATACTTTGCTGCCTCTTTTTAGAGGTTGACAGTCTAGTGCTGGTCCCAATGAGGCAACTTCTCAGCCTTTGTAGGTTTCATGTGATGATGTAGATAATTCCATTTCTGATGCAGATGTACATGATGCACTTATTGATGAGAGAGCTGATATTGAGCAGGCAAGAACTATGCCAAAACAGCTGGTGCAGACCTTGCATGACAGCAAATTAGATGCACCTCTGTCATATCATACTCGTTCAGGCTCTCATAGTGCCTCTTTTGCATCAGATTGCTATGCTATGGCTGCATCTAGTCTTTGTGATGAGAATGAGCCTGTTTCATTTGATGAAGCACAAAATTCAGAAAATTGGATGGCTGCTATGCAATCTGAATATGATGCTATAATGAAGAATGGTACTTGGTCTTTATGTGACTTGCCTCCTGGCAAGAAGGCCATTGGCACTAAGTGAGTATACAAGCTGAAGCGTAAACCTGATGGTACAGTTGATAGGTATAAGGCTAGGCTTGTTGCAAAAGGTTATGCGCAAGAAAAAGGCATTGATTTTGATGAGACCTTTGCACCTACATGACGTATGACTACTGTTCCGAGCATTTGTGCACTTGCAACCCATCATGGTTGGAATGTACATCAGTTGGACATTAAAACTGCATTTCTGAATGGTGACTTGCATGAAGAAGTGTATGTTTTTCAGCCCCGTGGCTTTGTGTAGAAAGGGCATGAAAACCAAGTGTGCAGGTTAAAGAAGGCATTATATGGTTTAAAGCAAGCACCACGTGCTTGAGATGAGAAGATACATGCCTATTTGATTGCACATGGTTTTGAGAACAGTCCAACTGAAAGCACCTTTTATGTTAAGCGTGCTAATGATGTGCTTTTGATCATTATTGTCTATGTTGACGACATGCTGCTCAGTGGTACTATTGAGAAGCATATTGCTGATTTTAAGGCTGATTTGCATGCCTCATTTGAGATGTCTGATTTGGGGCATTTGCATCACTATTTGGGCATTCAGTTTATGCAAGTTGATGGTGGGAGGGCTTTGTGTCAAACGAAATATATTGACACATTATTGCAGCGTTTTGGCCTTGAAGACTATAACCCTATTGCCATTCCTATGGAGACAGGTTTAGGATTGAGTCTTCATGATGCTGGAGATGCATTTGATGATGTTCTCTATCAGTAGGCTATTGGATGCTTGATTTACTTATGCATTACTTGACCAGATATTCAGTTTGTTGTCTCACAGAGGAGCAGGTTTATGCATTGCCCAGGAGTGAAGCATTGGTAGGCTGTTAAGCATATCTTTTGCTACTTGAGTGGTACTCGGCTACTTGGGTTGTTTTATCCCAAGGGGGGATCACTACCGCCAGATTTGCATGCTTTTTCTGACTCTGATTGGGCTGGTTGCTATGACACTCGTGTGTCCACTAGTGGCTTTTCCTTCATGCTTGGTAGCTCACGTATATGTTGGTTGAGCAAGAAGCAGCCTAGTGTGGCCACTTCCAGTTGTGAGGTTGAGTATAGGGCAGCTTTCAAAGCTACTCTTGAGTGTGTGTGGCTCAGACGCCTTATGGCTGATTTGGGTGTTGGTGAGTCCTCTGCCACCACCATCTTCACTGACAGTCAGAGCGCATTGGCGGTTGCGAGGAACCCTGTGTTCCATGCTTGCATAGCACATTGAGGTGCATTATCATTATGTCAGGGAGAGGTTCTCTGCTGGGGAGATTAGCTTGGCATATGTGCCCACGTAGGAGAACATTGCAGACCTTTTCACGAAGGCTCTGCCTAGGGAGAAGTTTGATGCTTTTCGCAAAGCTTTGGGCTTACTTCCTTTCGTGGAGTGATTTCCACATAGCTTGGCACTTCCTTATACATGAGTGCCAGCTCCTTGTTCACCGCATCACTCCCAGGGGGGATTTGTTGATATATTTAGGTAGTGATGTGTGTGAACACACTAGGACCGCCGGGGCACTTTTTTCCCTCTTTAGGAGGTTTTTTTCCCCCGGCTTGTATATATGCCTATTGCTCTAATGGGCTACTTATCTTTGTACATTCTCTAGTAATACATTCAGTCTTGTGTGTTGTGCTCCAAGCTTCTTCTTCTTCCTTGTGCGTTTCGCATGCTTCCGCAGACGTCTAACTCCAACAGTGGAAAGGAAAGAAAGTGTTTCCCTTGCAAACACCAATTGCTTCATACAAACAAGCAAGTGTTGGGCCCTCAAAACCATTAGGTTCTCATAAAGACAAGCTAAAAGATTTTGGAGTTTCTGGTTTGTGGAAGCATGCAAATGGAATAAGGACGAAAAGAATCTTGTAGCAGATCACACTGTACTAAATATATTACCACTAGAATGTACAAAGATAAGTAACCCGTTAGGGCTATAGGCATGTATACAAGATGGGGGAAAAACCTCCTAAAGAGGGAAGAAAGTGCCCTGACAGTCCTAGAGTCTTCACACACATCTGATGGAGATTGTTAATCTCCAAAAGAACAGGCTATCCTTGAATTTAGAGCACCTCTATATCAAGAATAACTTAAAACCTTTACCAACTTAGAGGATCAATGTTCAATTACCAAAATTTTGAACAAACTGTGAAGAGAGTAACTACTCAGAAAGTCTGCTATACATAAATCACTCATTAACTAATCAAATGTGTGAAGTTTTTTATAAAACTTTGCACAAGGTGTCTTCTACAGATTCTGCACCTTCTGCAAGTTAAACCATTCCAAAAGATTAAGCATATGTCGAGAAATGAATCCAACAGGTCACTTATGTCTGAAATTGTTCTTCTGTAAAGTCGATTTTGACATCTGTCACTTCTAACACATGGTTCTCCCAAACTAGAACCCGCTTAAGCAAATGCTTTTAGCAATAGATGGCTTACCTTCCAACTTAAATTTTGACTCCTCGTTTGTGCAAAACTTTACACTATGCACTGAGAACTGATCAGCTCTTTGACCATCAAGATTGCACCTGTTTCAGAAGACACTGAACACTTTCTCACATACAAATGTTCCTACACATAATTCTTAGCCTGTTTACAATTAGGCTCTCAAACTTTAACCATAGACTCATTAACTATGGAGTTAGAAACCTATGAAAGTATCCTTGAAATGACCAAGCACAGAAGGAGAACTCATAGCGCAACTTTTCTTCTATTTCAAAAAATTTTACATCAGTTGATGAGAGATATCTTCCTCACTTCTAAAGTGTCTAATGACTTCTAATTCTTCTAATCTCTTAGTCTCTCATGCTCTCTCATATTTTTCTTGAAATTTTACTTGTATATATAGGCATATATGTACAAGCTCATGACCATACAAAAGGTATAAGTGAGCTATCTCTAAATTAGTGTACATATGTATACACGTCTTCATCTTCTTAACATGTAGTTTCTTCATGCTTCATAAATTGATCTTTTCTTCAATCCTTGACTTCAATCCTTCATCAAAACTTCAATTGTTGATTGTCTTGCACCAACAGCTCCCCCTCAATCATCAATTGAGGTTTTCTCTATCTTCTTTATACCTGTCATGTCTTTGAATCTCTGTAGCTTTGGTCCATCCAAGATTTCTGTTAACATATCAGATATCTGATCTTTTGTTGAAGTATGTATGACTTCAATCTCCTTATCCATCACCTTCTCTCTTAAAGTGATACTGAATCTCAATGTGTTTAGTATTGGCATGAAAAATAGGGTTAGCAGCTAGATATAATGAACTCATGTTATCTCCATGAATAGTGGGTGTACTCTGAATGATGTCAAAAATCTTCATAAGAGTCTTTTGCCATATGACTTCCTTTGCAGCTTCAACCATACCTTTATACTCTGCTTCTGTAGATGATAAAGCAACTGTATGTTGCTTTTTAGAACACCAAGAGATTAGCTTATCTCCCAGAGTATTTGATGTAAAACCATAATACAAACCTTCTTTGAGTGTACCCTTAATGTACCTCAACACCCTTTGTCCTCCAATCCAATGTTCTTTCCTAGGGCAATGCATGAATTGAGACAACACTCCAACTGCATATGACAAATCAGGTCTAGTTAATGTAGCATAGATAAGACTACCAACCAGAGTTTGATACATCTTCATATCCTTGAATTCTTCTCCTCCATATCTGCTTAATTTGTGATTCACCTCCATTGGAGTAGGTGCTACCCTGCAATCTTCCATTTTAAACTTGATCAACAAATTCTTCAAATACCTTTCTTGAGTTACATACAATCCATGTTGAGTGTATGAGATCTCCATGCCTAAGAAATATGACAAGTCTCCCAAGTCACTAATCTTGAACTCTTTCTCCATCTGTTTCTGTAGGCTTTGAATGCCTTTCTTATCTGTACCTGTAAGGATTATATCATCAACGTATATGCACATGTAAATGAACCCATCATCACTTGCTTTGACAAGCAAGATACTATCTGCTTTAGATATTTGAAAACCAAGTTCCTTCAAGAACTTCACAAGACTATAATTCCATGCCCTTGGGGCCTGCGTCAAACCATACAAAGCTCTCTTGAGCTTACATACATGATTTGGATACCTTTCATCTCTGAATCCTTGTTTTTGCTCCATGAAAACATCATCTGAAATATAACCATTAAGAAAAGCATTTTTCACATCTAATTGATATAGTTTCCAACCTTTACATGCAGCAATGGCTATGAGTGTCCTGATGGTTGTCATGTTTGCCACAAGACTATAGGTCTCATCATAATCTATACCATATCTCTGAGCAAACCCTTTCACAACAAGTCTAGCTTTATACCTAGACACACTTCCATTTGCATACCTCTTGGTTTTGTAGACCCATTTGCATCCAATGATATTCTAACTATTTGGTTTAGGAACCAAATCCCATGTCTCATTCTCCATCAATGCATCATACTCTTCCTACATAGCTTTCTCCCAATTTTCCTTACCTTTTGCCTCTTCATATGTAGAGGGGTCTTCATCTGCCTTTACCATATAAGCATAATCTTTAGTAGCCAAAAAAGAAGTTTCATAGCTATACCTTGTAGGTTGCCATTTGTGTCTTGATGACCTTCTGAGTTCTCCACTTCTTGAAGTTTCTGGTTCATCACATTCTGGATCAAACCTTGGAACTTCTTCAACTTCAACATGTACTTCATTATTCTCTTCTTCATCAAATATTTGAACCTTTGATTTACCTTTCTTCTGATCCACAACTTCTTCATCACCTGCATGAATATTGATTGTACCTGCATACCAAGTACCTTGCTCATCAAATGTAACATCCTTTGATACAAGGAAATGTTTTGTGGATGGACTCCACAATCTATATCCCATCTGCTTATCATCATATCCAATAAGCACATACTTTTCAGCTTTAGGTTCCAATTTATGCCTCAATTGAGATGGCACATATGCATAGACTAAACAACCAAACACTTTGCAATGATCTAGGGTAGGTCTCTTACCCCACCATGTGTTGGCGATTATCTTTGCTTCTGATATTGCTGTTGCGGATGTCGTCACGGCAAAGGCTTGAACTGTGTCAGGCCTGCGGAATTGTCGCGCCACCGAAATGAGGGAGCTAAGCTAGAGTGATTCAGAACACCTCTGTAATCATTCAATAGCTTAGCAAGGTCTAGCGCTCAACATATAAGACTGCGCTCTAAATTCGCTGAAAAGTTCCACCGAAATTTCATCGGACTTTCACTGGATTGACATCGTAATCGTACCGGAATTGTACCGGAATGAACTTCAATTTTGTTTATAATTACTTCAAGTGAACATACATGAAGTAAGGAAGTGACCCAAAAGCTTCCTTAACTTACTGAACTCTTTCTGAAGTTTAAGAGAAAACTCCACTAGTTTAGATAACCTTTTCCGGTCAGACTTTGTACTGTGTGTAGATATCTTTTCTACCGGAAAGCTTAATCAATTAAAAGTAGAGATGTCTAGCTACAGAATGAGCTATCTCTCACACAAAACTTCGCATTACTCTGCGAGATCTACTTCGTTCTTCTACCGGAAAACACGTTTACAGTAAGAACTGCAACTGACCGAAAATGCATTTTCTGAGAAAATGTTAACTGTTAACTAACTTTAATTGTAACATAAACATACTCTGTTTCTTCCGCATACAAACAATACGCACAAACATCCACATGAACATGTGTTTTCTATTAGAGAAGATGTGTACAAGTGAGCTTGGCCTCTTATTGCTCAAGCTACAAAAACTCTCCTATACTGAGTAGTTTCTTATTACCATCTATCTCTCAGATGAATACCCAATATCTCAGGCTTCTGTTATTCATCTATACATACGCGATCTCTGGCGTCTTCTTCTACATACGCGATCTATGGCGTCTTCTATCTGTATCTCTGCATCTCTGCGCATCTGCTATATTTCATCTCTTCTCCTTCTTTTTTGCTTGTTTCCTGATTGATATATTTATAGTCTTCATCCTTCCATGCTCTTCCGCGCACATTCTTATTCGCACTTCCCTTCTATTATTCCTTTGCACGTTCTCTCTTGGTACAGTTTGATTTGGCGTAACGGACTCTGATCCTGGGGGATTCTGTACTGTACACAACGGTCGTGGATTTGTCCCTCCACTAAGGCTTTTGATTTTCTCTGATCCTGCTTTCCTTTTTTTTTTCTTTTATGTCTGTTTGTTCGTCAAATTTGTGAGTGTTTCTTCAACAGCTCCCCCTCAATCACTAATTTGACATCTTCTGATCTTTCATATATCTTTCTTTCTTTTATACCTGCCATCTCTTTGAATCTCTTTGTCTTTGTTCCATCCAAGCTCTTTGTCAAAATATCTGCAATCTGATCTTTTGTCGGAGTGTATACTATTTCTATCTCTTTCTCCATTATCTTTTCCCTCAGGAAATGATACTGAATCTCTATGTGCTTTGTTCTTGCATGAAATACTGGGTTTGCTGCAAGATATAATGAACTCATATTATCTCCATGTATGATGGGTATACCTTGATCAATACCCATGCTTTTGAACAAGGTCTGCATCCATATTATTTCTTTAGCTGCTTCTACAAGTCCTTTGTATTCGGCTTCTGTTGAAGATAAAGCTACTGTGTGTTGCTTCTTTGAACACCAGCTTACCAGCTTATCTCCTAGGTATATCATATACCCGTGTGTTGACCTTCAGTCATCCTGACATAGTTCTTTTGACGTATCTAAGAACTCTTTGTCCTGCAATCCAATGTTGATCTATTGGACAATGCATGAATTGTGAGAGAACTCCCACTGCATAACTAAGATCCGGTCTCGTTAGCGTAGCATAAATTAAACTTCCTACTAATGACTGATATTTCTTCATATCTTTAAACTCTGCTCCACTGTATTTGCTGAGTTTATGATTTACTTCAAGCGGTGTTGAAGCTTCTCTGCAATTCTCCATGTTAAACTTCTTTAGTAAGTTTAGGAGATACCTTTCTTGTGACACGTATACACCATGATCTGTGTATGTGATTTCCATTCCTAGAAAGTATGACAACTTTCCTAGGTCACTAATCTTGAACTCTCTTTCGAGTAGTTTCTTTACTTCTGTAATCCCTTCATCTGATGTTCCTGTGATTATTATGTCGTCTACATAAATACAAATGTAGATCATACCTTCTTCTGTTCTTTTTATGAGTAGACTTGCGTCTGCCTTCGAACTTTGGTATCCAAGTTCGTTTAGATACTTCACAAGTCTGTAATTCCAAGCTCTTGGAGCTTGCTTCAGTCCATAAAGTGCTTTTCTTAACCTGCAAACAAAGTTTGGCTTTCTGGAACTTACGAACCCTTCAGGTTGTTCCATGTATACTTCATCTTATATATATCCATTCAGAAATGCGTTCTTTATATCTAGCTGACTTAGCTTCCATCCTTTTGATGCAGCTACAGCAATTACTGTTCTTATGGTTGACATCCTTGCCACCGGACTAAACGTCTCATCATAATCTATGCCATGCATCTGAGCATAGCCTTTGACCACCAGCCTTGCTTTGTGTCTGGCTATCCTTCCATCTGCAAATTTCTTTATTTTGAAAACCCATTTATTTCCGATTACTTTCTTACCATTTGGTTTCGGAACAAGTTCGCATGTCTTGTTCTCCTCCAGTGCGCTGATTTCTTCTTTCATTGCTTCTTCCCATTGCTTCTTGCCTTTTGCTTCATCATAGCTCTGTGGTTCTTCATCATCTTTGACCATATATGCATTAGTCTTTCTGAGTTATGTATGAGGTATCATACGAGTACCTTTCTGGTTGTCTTCTATTCCTGTTCGACCTTCTTGGTTCAAACTCTTCATGTGTATCTGAATGCACTTCTTCATCAAATCTCGAATCATCTTCATTTCTCATACCTGATCCGTTCCTGGACGTACTTGCCTGCATAAAATTTTCATCTCTGTTTACCTGAACAATTGATTTCCCTTTCTCTCTTCTTTTTATTTCTTCTTCGAATTCTTCAGTCGTATGACTTTGATCTGCATACCAGCTTTTCTGTTCATCAAATGTAACATCTCTGGACATAGTAAATTGTTTGGTTAGAGGATTCCATAACCTGTAACCCATCTGCTTTTCATCATATCCGACGAACACATATTTCTCTACTTTCGGTTCAAGCTTATGTCTGAGTTGAGACGGTACATAAGCATACGCTACTGATCCAAACACTTTGCAGTGATCAAATGTTGGCTTCTTTCCCCACCAAGCTTCATAAGGGGTCATTCCTTCCAATGTTGTACATGGTAATCTGTTTACCAAGTATGTAGCTGTGTTTACAGCTTCAGCCCAAAGATAATTTGGACAATCCTTTTCGTTTAGCATGGCTCGTGCAAATTCAACTAGAACTCGGTTCCTTCTTTCTGCTACTCCATTTTGTTGTGGTGTATATCTGCAGGTTATTTCTCTCTTAATACCTGCATTCCAAAGATAGTCATTGAATTCTCGGGAGAAGTATTCTCCCCCTCCATCAGACCTCAGTCTTTTAAGTTTTCGTCCGGTAAGTCTTTCAGCATATGTATGAAAATGCCTGAAAGCTCCAAATACTTCTGATTTCTCTTTCAAAACATAAAGAGTTATCCACCTTGTTGCATCATCAATGAATAAAACATAGTACCTTGATCCGCTGATTGATCCTTCTTTCGTTGGCCCCCATACATCTGTATGAATAAGCTCGAGTACTCCATCATGTTTGAATCCTTTCTTCTGGAAAGGTAACCTGTGGGCTTTTCCCATCTGACATGCTTCACACTTGTGAATCATATGTTGATTCTGTATATTTGGTAATCCCAGTACAGACTGGTTCGTTATCATAGCTTTAATTCCTTTTTCATTGAAATGACCCAATCTCTTATGCCAGAGATCAAGTTCTGTAATTACCTTTTCTCCATGTGTGAGCAACGCTTGGCCAATGTTCCCTTGTACTCTTAAAGTAAAGAGTCTGCCTTCTTTCTTACCAGAGACGATCTGATTGTATCCATTCTCGGGATCTTCCACAAATACACCTTTATTTGTAAATCTGACCTGGAGGCCTTTCTCAACTATCTGTCCCACGCTAATCAAAATTTTCGGTATCGTTGGAACATACAAAACATTGGTTAGTAAATCTGCTCCACTTTGCATTTCACTTTTCCAATTGAGTGTACGCTATGTCTCGTATTGTCACCTGTTTGAGCAGTGTGACTAGAACTACCTTTTTCTAGTTCTGACATTAGTTCTATATTTCCTGACAAATGATTTGAGCATCCAGAATCAATGTAGAATACCTTTAGGTCTTCATTTTCTGATGTGCTGATAGAGTTCATCATCAACGATGTATGACTTTCATTCTACGTGTCGTTTGCGTAGTTGTTGTAGGTGGTGTTGTAGGATTGATTATGTCCCCAACTTCTTGCTCCACCTCTACCATAGCCTCCTCTTGGGTTTTGTCTACCTCTTTGATATCTTCCGCTTCTGCCTCTGCTATTACTATTTTGATTTTGATTTGATCCTTGTTGATTGTGCCAGCAATCATGAGCCAAATGATTACTGAGTCCACAGATCCAGCAAGCCTTCTTGTTGGTATTCTGGTTACTTCTTCCTCTTCCAAAACCTCTTGCTCTTCCTCTGCCAGTGCCTTTACCTCTTGCGTAATAGGCCTGAGAGCTCGACTCTTCTTCGTATTTTGACTTACCTTTGTCTTTCTTTTTGTTCTTCATGTACATTGCAGAGCTTTGTCCTTTATCTGCTTCTCCTTTCAGGTCTTGCTCATATGTGAGCATCAAACCAAGCAACTGATTTAAATGTGGCACAAAATGATTTAAAGAAAGTTCAGTTGATAGTACGAAAGGTTTCCACCTTTCATCTCCTCTCAAACCTGTGAGCACTTGCGCTATCAATCTATGATCTTCGACTTCTTCATTTATGGATCCAAGACTATCTGCTAGATCCTTCATTTTAGTGACGTAGTCACTTATGCTTTGACTCGACTTCTTTTTGAATGTCGTAAACTCGGACCATAAACTGGCCTTCCTGGCTTTCGTAGTATTTTGGAAATGATCTTCCAATGCACTCCATATGTCCTCTGCTTTCTCCAGACCTCTAATGTGCGGTAGTAGATGTTCTATTACGGTATTATAGATGTAGGCTCTTGCCGTTGCATCTTTCTTCTGCCACAGCTTCAAGGCTTCTAATTCTTCTTTTTCCGGTTGACTATCATCTTCGAAAGTCGGCTTCTTTTCTTCTCCGGTCACGTACATCATTAAGTCCTTACTCATAAGTAAGGCTTCCATGCGCATTACCCATGCGGGATAATTATCTCTGTCCAACTTATCAATAGTAACGTGGTCTGCCATGATCTTCTTGTTTCTGTTACTTCCGATGAACTTTTGAGAATCTTTCTGCTCTTCAGAATCTTTCTCGTTCTGGTTCCACTCGTTGTGGTTAACTAGCTCTTGTTTCCAATAATGGTGAATACTCTGGGCTCTGACTAGATATGCCTAGCTCTGACTAGATAGACCTAGCTCTGATACCACTGTTGGCGATTATCTTTGCTTCTGATATCGCTGTTGCGGATGTCGTCACTGCAAAGGCTTGAACTGTGTCAGGCCTGCGGAAATTGCCGCGCCACCAAAATGAGGGAGCTAAGCTAGAGTGATTCAGAACACCTCTGTAATCATTCAATAGCTTAGCAAGGTCTAGCGCTCAACATATAAGACTGCGCTCTAAATTCGCTGAAAAGTTCCACCGAAATTTCATCGGACTGTCACTGGACTGACACCGTAATCGTACCGGAATGAACTTCAATTTTGTTTATAATTACTTCAAGTGAACATACATGAAGTAAGGAAGTGACCCAAAAGCTTCCTTAACTTACTGAACTCTTTCTGAAGTTTAAGAGAAAACTCCACTAGTTCAGATAGCCTTTTCCGGTCAGACTTTGTACTCTGTGTAGATACTTTTCTACCGGAAAGCTTAATCAATTAAAAGTAGAGATGTCTAGCTATAGAATGAGCTATCTCTCACACAAAACTTCGCATTACTCTGCAAGATCTACTTCGTTCTTCTACCGGAAAACACGTTTACAGTAAGAACTGCAACTGACCGAAAATGTGTTTACTGAGAAAATGTTAACTGTTAACTAACTTTAATTGTAACATAAACATACTCTGTTTCTTCCGCATACAAACAATACGCACAAACATCCACATGAACATGTGTTTTCTATTAGAGAAGATGTGTACAAGTGAGCTTGGCCTCTTCTTGCTCAAGCTACAGAAACTCTCCTATACTGAGTAGTTTCTTATTACCATCTATCTCTCAGATGAATACCCAATATCTCAGGCTTCTGTCATTCATCTATACATATGCGATCTCTGGCGTCTTCTTCTACATACGCGATCTATGGCGTCTTCTATCTGTATCTCTGCGTCTCTGCGCATCTGCTATATTTCATCTCTTCTCCTTCTTTTTTGCTTGATTCCTGATTGATATATTTCTAGTCTTCATCCTTCCATGCTCTTCCGTGCACGTTCTTATTCGCACTTCCCTTCTATTATTCCTTTGCACGTTCTCTCTTTGTACAGTTTGGTTTGGCGTAACAGACTCTGATCCTGGGGGATTCTGTACTGTACACAACGGTCATGGATTTGTCCCTCCACTAAGGCTTTTGATTTTCTCTGATCCTGCTTTCCTTTTTTTTTCCTTTTATGTCTGTTTGTTCGTCAAATTCGTGAGTGTTTTTTCAACACCATGCCTCATATGGTGTCATACCTTGCAAAGCTTTACGTGGTAATCTATTGACCAAATATGTAGCTGTATTTACAGCCTCAGCCCACAAATAATTTGGGAAATTTTTTTCCTTCATCATGGATCTTGCAAACTCAACAAGAGTTCTATTCCTCTTCTCTGCTACACCATTTTGTTGAGGAGAGTACCTACAAGTAACTTCTCTTTTTATACCTGCATTCAATAAGTAATCACTGAACTCATTAGAGAAATACTCTCCCCTCCAACTGACCTTAGTCTCTTCAATTTTTGACTTGTGATTCTTTCTGCATACACATGATAATGTTTGAATGTATTAAATACCTCTGATTTATCTTTGATCACATAGATAGTGATCCACCTGGTAGCATCATCAACATAAATTACATAATATCTTGAACCATTGATACTGAAATCCTTTGATGGTCCCCACACATTTGTGTGTACCAACTCAAGCTTCTCTAAATACATACAACCATGCTTAGAATATGATTGCGTATGAGCCTTACCTAATTGACATGCCTCACATTTGTATGTCATATGTTGACCTGCAACATTAGGCAATCCAAGCACTGAACCATTGTTAACCATATCTTTAATACCTCTTTCATTAAAATGTCCTAGCCTTTTGTGCCAAAGATCTAACTCAGAGATCTTATGTCCTCCATAAGTGAACAAGGCATGACCAACATTACCTTGAATCTTCAATGTGAAGATTCTTCCTTCTTTCTTCCCTAAAACAATTTGTTTATACCCATTGCTAGGGTCTTCTACAAAAACTCCTTCATTAATGAACCTTCATAACCTTTTTCAACAATTCGCCCTACACTTATCAAATTCTTTGGAATTTTAGGAACATAAAAAACCTTACTCAAGAGAGTACTACCATCCTTGGCCTTCACTGATCCAATTGACTTCACATCGTGCTTTGTATTGTCACCTGTTTGAACTACATGATTATTTACCTTATTCTCCTAATCAGTCATCAAGGCTATGTTTCCACTCAAGTGATTGCTACACCCTGAGTCAATATAGAAGACTATTTGGTCTTCACTTCGCCTTTCACAAGTTGCATTCATGATCAAGGTTGAATCTTCCTTTTGATCTGAAGCATAATTCTAGTAGGTATTGTTGTAGGATTGGCTTTGGAATCCTCTACCTGCATTTCTTCGAAAGTAACCTCTACTACCTCTAGCTCTGAAATTACCTCTTTGATTTTCTACCACCTCTTCCTCTTGAATTAAAGTTCTGATTATATCCACCATTGTTCTGAGTATTATGCCAACAATCATGAGCTAAGTGATTTGTCTTACCACGAATCCAGCAAGCTTTGACTCCATCTTTATTACTTCTACCTCTTCCTCTACCTTTTCCACCTCCTCTTCCTCTTAGGAAATTAGCTTGGCTAGTTGTACCTTCATCTTCATGTGCTTGTTGCTTCCCTTTGCTATTCTTCTTCTTATCCTTTGAATACATTGCTTGACCCGCACTCTTATCACTTTCACCTTTGACATCCTGCTCAAAGTTAGCATATGTCCTAGCAACTAATTTAAATAAGGAGTAAAATGATCTAGTGACAATTCAGTAGTAAAATGAATGGCTTCCATTTCTCATCACCTCTCAAGCCTGTGAGGATTTTCCTTACCAATTTAACCTCCTCAATATCTTCATCAACTACTCCTAATGCATCTGCAATGTCCTTCATTCTTGTTACATAATCAGAGATGGATTGAGAGGCCTTCTTCTTGAATGTGGTAAACTCTGCCCACAAAGATGCCTTCCTTGACTTTGTAGTATTTTGGAAATTCTCCTCCAAAGCATTCCATATATCACTTGCACTTTCAAGACCTCTAATGTGAGGTAGCAAGTAGTCATTGACTGCCATGTAGATTATGCTCCTTGCTTGAGCATCTCTCTTCATCCAATTCTTCAAGTCTCATAGTTCATCTCTAGTTGGAACACTAGGATCTCTGAATTGTGACTTTTCTTCTTCACCTGTAATGTAACCTATCAAATCTTTGCTCATAGGATGAGATTCCATCATCATTGACCATGCTGGATAGTTTTCTCTATCCAATTTCTATATCTAAAGAGAATCCCCCATCTTTCCTTCACCTTTGTATTAAATTCTTCAACCTTTATGAGGAATAAGTGTACCTTTACTTCGAATGAGGTTCCTTTTGATCTTCTTGATTGAGGCCTCCTTCTCAAGCTTTCCTTTCAAGATTTCACCTTTTGAATCTTCAAGTGTTGATTTTTTTATGACTCCAGCAGTCAGGGTCCTCCTTTCTTCAATTTTTGATGATTTCTGCTCTGATACCAATGATGGAGAGTGTTAATCTCCAAAAGAACAAGATATCCTTGAAGTTAGAGAACCTCTATATCAAGAATAACTTAAAACCTTTACCAATTTAGAGGATCAATGCTCAATTAGCAAAATTTTGAACAAACTGTGAAGAGAGTAACTACTCAGAAAGTCTGTTGCACATAACTCACTCTTTAACTGATCAAATGTGTAAAGTTTTTTATTAAAGTTTGCACAAGGTGTCGCCTATAGATCGCACACCTTCTCCAAGTTAAATCATTTCAAAAGATTAAGTATATCTTGAGAAATGAATCAAACAGTTCACCTATGTCTGAAATTGTTCTTCTGTAAAGTCGATTCTGATAGGTTAGATTCCTCCTGTGCTTCTTACCAATCATAAAATTCTAAATATGACTCCATGTTAGCTGCCTTTGCCTGTGCTCTTGTATAATAAATTTTACCAAATCTTCCTCTTCGTCCTCTCATGCATTTCTTGCTTCATTAGCAACACAGTAGGATCACCAAATGTGTTGGAGTTTGGGTCCAACACATAACTACTGACTTTAATTACACTCACGCAGAGATTAAACCTGTCTTTTGTTCTATTCTCACAGCAAATGAGTAGACAATGTAGGTAAATATTCATGTAGACAGAAGAATCAGATTGACGACCTTCTGCATTACAGACAATACAGAACAGAAAATCTACTCAAGAAGTTAATTCATTCGCATACTTGTGCACAACAAACATAAGGAGAAGACTTCATTAAATTCTTCAGAAAAAACTTCAGAGTTACAACTTTTGAATTCTACATCATAGATTCGTTTAACTTCTGACAGTGACTCCTACCGTCAGTACTGGTATTTTTTATTCATTTCTTTGAACTCCTTCTTTCGCTGTTGCAGACCAACTTTCTTATTTCATTGCATCTTCTTCTTTTGGAACGCTTCCACTTCCTACTCTTTTTTATGAACAAAAATGGATAAATACCTTCACACGATGCCAAAACACTAATTGACTATAACTGTCCATTAAAAGTCCAATTTTAGCAACATCCAATTCACCAAAGTTCGATTCTGTAAAATTCAAGTTAGCATAAAACCAGTAGAACACTTTTCAACTGATCAACTATCCGTCAATAGCAACTGCCAATGCGCTCTAAGTGTTAGTGAAGATGGTGGTGGCACAAGATTGACCAACATGCAAATCAACCATAAGGTGTCTGAGCCACACACACTCAAGAGTCACTATGCAAGCTTCCCTATACTCAGCCTCACAATAGAAGCACATCATTAGCATGCTTAACATACAAGGTGCGTTCAATTGGATTGTTCTCAAAACCATGTGCAATCAGATAGGCATGTATCTTTTCATTGTAGGCAGGTGGTGCTTGCTTTAAACCATATAATGCCTTCCTCAACCTACACACTTGGTTTTCGTGCCCTTTTTGCACAAAGCCATGTGGATAAAAAACATACACTTCTTTGTGCAAGTCACCATTCAAAAATGTAGATTTAATGTCCAAGTGATTTAATTCCAACCATGATGAGTTGAAAGTGCACAGATGCTATGAATAGTAGTCATTCGGCATGTAGGAGCAAAGGTTTCAGCAAAATCAATGCCTCTTTCCTGTGCATAACCCTTTGCAACAAGCCTAACCTTATACCTATCAACTGTTCCATCATGCTTACACTTCAGCTTATTTCCCCACTTAGTGCCAATGGCCTTCTTGCAAGGAGGCAACTCACATAAAGACGAGGTACCTTTTTTCATGATAGCATCATATTCTGATTGCATAGCAACCATTTAGTTTTCAGATTTTGTGCTTCATGAAATGAAATAGGCTCATTCTCATCAGAGACACTAGAGGCAGCCATAGCATAGCAAACTGATGCAAAAGAGGCACTATGAGAGCTTAAACGAGTATGATATGACATAGGTGCATCTAATTTGCTATCACGCAAAGTCTACACTAGCAATTTTGACATAATTTTTGCCTCTTAAATATCAGCTCTCTCATCAATAAGTGCATCATGTAAATCTGCAGAAAAAATGGAGTGATCTGCATCATCACATGAAACCTGCAAAGGCTAAGAAGTTTCCTCATTAAGACTAGCACTAGACTTTCCACTTGTAAAAAGAGGCAACAAAGTATCATACATGTCTTTGGAGCTAACAGACGTCTCCATCATACATGAAAGTAAAGGTAGAATAACATCTTCCACAAAAAGAACATCACGGCTAACCAAAATGCATTTAGTCTATGGATGATACAGACAATAGCCTTTGCTTTCAGAATTGTACCCAAGAAAAATATATTTTACTACTTTATCATCCAATTTCTTGTGATTTTTTTCAAGCACTAATACATATGCCAAACAACCAAAAACACACAAGTGAGCAACAGATGGTTTATGCCCATGCCAAGCCTCGTATGGAGTGATAGACTGCAATGCCTTAGTGGGACACTTGTTAAGTACATATGTTGCACACGTGATAGCCTCAAGCCAGAAACTATGTGGTAATGCATGACTCTTGACCATAAACCTCACCATTTCCATGAGTGATCTGCTCTTTTGTTCGAAAACTCCATTGTGTTGAGTTGTATATGGCATTGTAAACTGATGTTTTATCCTACATTCAGCCAAAAATGCATTAAAATCAGAAGACATATATTCCCTCCCTCGATCAGAATGGAGGGTGCCCATTTCACATGATGATAGATTTTTAGCCAAAACCAAAACCTTTTTGAAGCACATAAACACTTCGGGATTTGCTTTTCGTGGATATACCCATGCATGCCTAGAAAAATCATCAATGAAAGTGACGAAGTAAAGATAGTTTCCAAAAGAAGGTGTCTGTGTAGGACCACATACATCACTGTGAACCAGCTACAATTTTTGAGTAACTAGAACTGAACCATCTTTTGGAAAGGAGGAACACTGCATTTTGCCTAAAATATAGGCTTCACAAACATGTTTACAAGGTGCTTCAAGTTTGGGCAAAGAGGACACCATTTCATATTTTTGGAGGCATAGCAAACTAGCAAAATTCAGATGACCAAAGTGTGCATGCCAAAGCTTTGCATCTGACATAGTCTGAGAATCATGGACTGCATATGCTGAATCATTCATAGATTTTTCATAGTCTATGAGCTTATACAGTCCACGACATAAAATGCCAAAAGCAATAATCACTTCATCATTTGATAGATCATGAACTGTACATCTATCATCAACAAATTGCACAACCAAGTTAATCTTGTTTAAAGTTGAAACTGATAATAGATTCTTTTTGATCCCTGACACAAATAAAGCATGTGACAATGTAAAAGAACTACCATCAGTAGTAGTTAGAATGATGCTACCAACTCCCATGATAGGATAAAAGGAGTTGTTGGCACATGTGACAATATTCCCTATAGGAGTTTGCTCGAGTGAAGTGAAGAAACTATGCTACAAGGTAATATGGTTGGTTGCCCCACTATCAAAGTACCAAACATCTGACTCTCCTGCATACATACAATGTTCATGAGAAGATGGGCCAAAATTGCAAACAATAGTAAATGCCCATTCTTCATTCTGCACTAGATTAGCAGACTCTATGTTCCTGTCATCTCTGTCATCCTTCTTTGATTGTGCACAATAAGCAAATTTTTGCTTACTAGTAGAAGAGCTCCATTCACCTTTGCCATCCTTACTAGCAATGAAAGCTTGATCTGCAACATGCATAATGGACCTGTTCTACCTAGACTGATCTTTCTACAACATAATAGAGATTAACTCCTCAAATGTTAAGGCATTTGGATTTCCTTTCATCATCAAATGAATAGTAGAAGCAAAAATCTGGTATGAATTAGGAAGACCATTCAATACAGTCTGTACAAGTGAACTGTCAAGCATGACTTCATCAGCAAAAATTAATTGTTCCTTGAAGTCTTTGATCTTTGTTAGAAAACTATCCATAGAATCACCTTCATTCATATGTTCACCCTCCAACTGTTTTCAGAGGTAAGCAACACAAGCCTCATTCCTAGCCTGGTACAATGTGGTAAGTGTATCCCAAGCATCCTTAGTTGTTCTGCAAGAGTGAATGTGAGGAATAATGGCATGTTTGACAGACAAGGCTTATTCACCTTTTGTGGCCTCAGTGCTTTTGGTTCACAAGAAGGATGGATCCTTCATGATGTGTATAGGCTATAAAGAATTGGGCAAATTTACAATAAAAACAGAGATATCTGATGCCTTGCATCGATGATATTCTAGATGCACTAGGAGGTTCTATTACATATAGTAAATTAGACTTAAAAAGCGGTTAGCCTATCATGCTCCTAGTGACTAGGTGATTAGTTCAAATCCCACACTCTAGTCATAGTCTAAGAATTGCACAGAATCTGGTGAGCATACTCAGAGTGACTAGCAATTTGAAACTGCTTCCCTTCGTGGTGTCAATTTTTTTATTTGAGCTCGTTTTGACCTTCAAACACACTATCAAAGTGCCTCTATAGGCAATTTGATAGTTTTGTACCAAATATATATATATATATATATATATATATATATATATATATATATATATATATATATATATATATATATATATATATATATATATATATAGGTTTCGAATTGCCAGTACTAGTGCCTCAAAGTCTGCAATAGGTTGAGCAAAACTCGATAAGTTAGTTCTATTCAACCTTTGAGGTATAGTCATTTTTCTTCATCATGGTATTTTAGTCAATGGCCATGGTTGAAAGCAATGATTTATAATGTATGTTGGCTACTACAGATAAGTTGTATGGTACCAATTATCCATTATGAGCACATATGATGTGTCATGTATTCGTCACAAAAGGACTCTCGAATATTGTGTAGGGTCTTGAAGAACAACGTATTACACCTACAAATATAGTTATTGAAGGTGATGCAGATGGCATTGAAGATGATGATCTTCAGGTTCCTATTCATGTTGTAGTTCCTGTTGCACCTACTATGGATCTTCATTGGGATGGGAGAGATGCTCATGCACATGCATGATGGCTTTGTCTATCAAAGGTGTCATTATCCCTTATATTCACTCTTGCAAAATAGAAAAGGATGCTTGGGATACACTTACCACTTTGTACTAGGAAAAAAATGAGGCTCATGTTGCTTACCTTTGAAAACAGTTAGACAGTGAGCATATGAATGAAGGAGATTCTAGTGATAGTTTTTTTACAAAGATCAAAGATCTGAAGGTGCAATTGATTTCTACTAATGAGGTCTTTCCATGCAATTCACTTGTGTAGACAAATCTGAATGGTCTTCTAGATTCATATAAGAGTTTATCTTCTACTCTTTGGTTGATGATGAAAGACAATCCAAATGCCTTAACACTTGAGAAGTTAGTCTTTATTTTGTTGCAAGAAGATCAATCTAGGGTGAACAGGTCCACGATGTGTGTAACAGATCAATCTTTCTTTGCGAGTCATAAAGGCAAAGGTAAACGGAGCACATCTACTAGTAAACAAAAATTTGCTAATTCTGCATAGTCGAAAAATTAAGACAAATATGAGAACAAAGTAGAAAAGCAAAAATTGTTTTGCAAATACTCTAAAGGAAATGATCATGTCATAAAGATTTTTGCAAAATTAGCTACAAAAGAGGCTAAGAAAAAAGAGGATGAAATTGTTGTTGTAGAGGCCTCTACACCTAAAACAGAGTCTGTTAATCTTGTGTAGAATGAAGAATGGGTGTTTACTACTGTTTGCAGTTATGACCCATCTTCTCATGAATAGTTTATGTCTATTGTAGACGCGGGATGTTTGGTACTTTGATAATGGGGCAGCCAAACATACTACCTCACAACATAGTTTCTTCAGTTCACTTGAGCTTGCCCCTAGAGGGAATACTATGACATGCACGAACACCTCATTTTATCCTGTAATGGGAGTTGGTAAGAGCATTTTGTCTATTGCTAATGGTAGTTCTTTCACATTGTCAGATGCTTTGTTTGTGCCATGTATCAAGAAAAATGTCTGCTTAGTTTGAACATTAGCCAAGATCGACTCTGTTGTTAAATTTATTGATGACAGGTGTATAGTTCATGATCTATCAAATGACAATGTTATTTTTGCTTCTGGCATTTTATGTCATGGGCTCTATAATCTCATAGACTATGCAAAATTTTTGAATGATTTAGCATGTGCAGTTCAAGATTCTCATTCTATCTCAAATGTAAAGCTTTGGCATGAATGCTTTGGTCATTTGAATTTTTTTAGTTTGCTACGCTTGTAGAAATCTCAAATGGTGACATGTTTACCCAAACTTGAGGCATCTTAAATTTCTATGAAGGCTCTATTTTGGGGAAAATGCAACACTCCTCCTTACCAAAATATTGTTTAGTATGAGGTACAAAAAAATTATAGCTTGTTCGCAATGATCTTTGTGGTCCTATGCAGACACCTTCTTTTGGGAACTACCTTTACTTGTGACATTTATTGATAATTTTTCTAGGCATGAATGGGTTTGCCCATTGAAAGCAAAGTCAGAAGTGTCTATGTGCTTCAAATAGATTCTAGGTTTTGTTGAAAATCTATCAACATGTAAAATGGGCACCCTTCATTATGATCAAGGGGAGGAATACATGTCTTTTTATTTTAATGCATTTATGGGTAAATGTGGGATAAAACATGAATTTATATTGTTGTACACACCTCAATACAATGGATTTGCTGAAAGATAGAATAGTTCTCTCATGGAATGGTGAGGTGTATGGTCAAAAGTTAGACTTTACCACATAGTTTCTGGCTTGAGGCTATTATGTGTGCAACATATGTTCTTAATAGATGTCCCACCAAAAAAGAGAGGAGAAGAGGAAGATATAGTTCAGGATGTAAATATCTTCAACTAATGGCATTCATTCTTACAACTACATATAGATACTAATCACAACACTTGTGCAGGAGATTATCAAAGTTGAAAATTTTGTAGCCAAGGGGATCGAGTGTCTCGTGGAGGTGGCTCATCCCTTCCAAAATACATTGGGAAACTTTCCAAATAACATTTTTTACTTATCCATAAAAACTATAGTCCTCAAGGGTTCTTCATCACATGGTGTCTGAAGGCGTTAAGTAAATTTCTTTTTTATCAACCATTACTCAAGTGACCAATTGTGCTCTTTTAATTAAAAAGTCCCTTGTAATTACAACTTTAGGCTCCAACTTGCATGAAAAATTCTTAGGTCAAATAGGTATATCTCTAGGGTTAGGAGTGAAAAATAGTGATGCTATAGAAAGGTTTATTCTGACTTACACCATACCTATGGCTTTGGAGCATTAAAAGATATTCGTTGAGAAGTTCAAAGCCAATTGATGTAATCAAATAAATTCATGAAAAAATACACTTTGTTATATTATTATGCTCATTGTCGCATGACATTGTTTTGTATATCATATCTAAAATTTGACTCAATTGGCTATGTCATATGGAGCATTATCTAGGCATATTTTGTGTGTATATGAAATTTGATGTGCTACCCATGGCATTTGGAGGCCAAAAAAATCCCTTCCACAGAAATAGAGAGCACCATTGTTTTTCCTTCCCATGTCTTATAAGCACATGATTAGAAATATGGGTACATATTATGGATTTTTCAAGCATGCTCTTTGCATGAAAATGACTAAGATTTCACTATGCATCACTATCATCTTGATATTGTTGTGTACATCGAATTTCAAAGATTTTTGGCTTATCTTTGCCATGTGAAGCAGTTTCAACCCATGATTTCTATGCAGATAATAATAGATGTGTTATTCGTGGAAAATGGAGGTAAAAAAAAGCCTTGCCATAGAAGCATATGAAAAGGCCTTATAAGAAATTTGTAGCAACTTGTCCCACATTTCTATGGCAAGTCCTTTTTTGGCCTTCATATGCCATATTGAAAGACATATGGGCACATCAAACAGATGTTTCAAGCATGCTTTGTGCATCATAGTGGTTAAGTGATCCCAAGTGACTATACAATTTGAGTGCATAAGCTATCAATGGCATAAAGAGATTAAAATAACACTAACCCCAAGTGATCCATTACATTATTTGAAGGCCAAAAAAAGCCCAGCCATAGAAATGTGGGAGAAGGCTCTCCAAAGAATTTGGAGAGTCTTCTCCAATTTCTCTCTGGCTTGACCTTTTTTGGCCTAGACACCATGGCACAATGCTCCTAGCGGAATACTTGATGAGTAGGTTGCCAATACTTTATGACACGAATATGAAAATATAGACAATCAATAAGATATTTGAGATTACAACATAGAGGAGCATGGAGCAACATATCTTTTAACATCTTTTGTTCCTCTTCTTATCAAGCTATGCAAGCTCCAACACTCCTTTGAAGCTATAATACTTAAAATACACTTTGAAAAATGACATTTATGAGGAGCATCATCTAGAAGACGTTCTTTGTAGTGGGACATTCCTCAAAGTTTCCATTGTCTCTTAGATTTTTCCCATTAAAAACATCTTGAAGCATGTGACAAAACTAAAAAAACCTAGAGCATTAGCTGAAATATTACTACTTACATAAGGTCGATGTTCATTCGAGATCAACAACAACATGGAAATGGAAGACATGTTTCTATTCTGAATAATAGTATTCCAATAATGGTTTTTTTTTCATTACATTTCTCCCTCAGTAGCACTTCCTCAATCACAATTTTTCGATCACGTAAGAATAGTGGAAGAGAGAAAAACAAAACTTGCACAAGATAGGAGAAAATCTGATGTAGAAGAGTAGACAAGATATGACTCACAGAAGGAGAAGTTCTAGTATTATAGATTTGAATTAGTTGATGAAATAGCTTTGGAAAATATCTTCTTGATGAAGCCTTGACCTCCCAACCACACCTGAGCTATCACAACCTCAATCACATTCACACTCTCACTCTCAATCACAAGGTAATTCTCTAATTTTTGGTCTCCTCTTGTTTGATGCAAAAAATCTCCTTCAAAGAAAAGTTTATCATCCCCAAGGAGGTGTGTGATCTACCAAATTTAGAAAAAGTCAGCTCTCCCTATGTGGCATGCAAAACTTTTGCAAAAGCATGCATTTGTAGTAGTCAAGTCCTTTCTATACGAGTATTTGTCCAAAAACAGAAGAAACATAATGAAAAGACATATCCAAATACATCTATAAGTGTCATGGCAACACATATTCGTCAAAATCATGGATTGGAATAGAAATACAACACTTTTCCAAGCCTTGTAGCTAAAAAATAGTGAGGAATTAGCTTAAGCTTGTGAGACACAAAAATGTTCAATTCTTCTATCTGCACAATAGTGTTAGAGCTAACCTAGGTCCAAATTTTGCTACCAAGTGTCACTTTTGAGCCGTGCAAGTTTAGAAATTCTAGAGTGTTAGGGGATTCTTTTGCAAAAATGGAACTTGATTATTTGTAGAAGAAGAAGTGGAACACAGACAATGGAATCTTCTGTATATTGAATACCAATAGGAACATACAATGATGATGTATAAAACAAGACCAAGTGTTCTCTATGCAGAGTGCTTAATCCCAAAGGATACACACACATACACACACACACAAGGTTACAAGGTACACAAAGTTCCTTATGTCACCAACCTTCTTTGCACCAAACCTCCACCTTCTTCAGGAGCTTGCCCTTGTGCACACCTTGCACTCAAGCTTCCAATAGGGTAGGAGAGAGGGACACCTTCTATCGATGCACCCACCTCTTCAATGGCACCTTGTGCCACCTTGATTCACTTGCTTACTAGTTCTTTGAACTGCTTCTCTGCACACTACATCACACTTCTCTCACACTTTGCTCTCACTTGCCTCTCTGTGTCGCACTCCTAATGTCTCTTGCTCTTCTCACCTAGCATAGGCTATGCTCCCACTTGTTTAGTCTAACTCCAAGAATAATGTGCATGCCTTGTGTGTTGATTCATTTACGTATGTTGCTCCTAACTGATAGCATATCTTGGTGCTCACTTTGATGTACCAAGAATGCCTCAGAATGTGTACAACCAATGACTCCCTATTTTGTCGTGGATTGACTTTAGTACAAAAATCAAAATTTTAGATGGGAGGCCATACATACACTTTTGTGTACGGCTTTCTCTTCATATGCCTTCACTTTTTCCTTCATTTCTTCAATATATGTGCCTAAGGGAGGGTTCACCCGAACCTTCCAAACACTTTAAAACCCTTGAACCTTATAGAAAGATAAACTACAACCTGCATTCAACTTTCTTCAAAATCAGAACGATTGTGAATAAATTGATTGTGCACTACCTATGCACGTTGATCAACTTGACTTTTGTTGATATATTTAGGTAGTGATGTGTGTGAACACACTAGGACCGCCGGGGCACTTTTTTCCCTCTTTAGGAGGTTTTTTTTCCCTCGGCTTGTATATACGCCTATTGCCCTAATGGGCTACTTATCTTTGTACATTCTCTAGTAATACATTCAATATTGTGTGTTTGTGCTCCAAGCTTCTTCTTCCTCCTCGTGCTGTTTGCGTGCTTCTGCAGGCATCTATCTCCAACAATTGGTATCAGAGCAGGTCGTCGCTTCATCTAGGGCGCCGTCGACACTCCTCCGTTTGCAGTCTCAGAATCGCATGAATTTTGGTGAGCATACTCAGCGTGTTACTGAGATCAAAACAGCTTTGTTGTGTGGTGCCAAAATCGCGATATGAGCTCGTTTCGGCCTCCGAACGCACTATTGTAGCGCTTGTGTAGGCTATTTCGTCTTTTTGTGCCAAAGGTATATACCAGTTTCTGTTCGCCAATTTAAGCGTCTCGAAGTCTCCTACAGGTCTAGCAGAACTCGTCTGGGTAGTTCCGTTCAACTTTTTGAGATACAGTCGATTTTCTACATCAAGGTATTTTAGTCACCAGCCATGGCTGAAAGCAGTGATGTATTCCGTATGTTGGCTGTTGAGGATAAGTTGGATGGTACCAACTACCCGTTATGGGCTTATATGATGCGACATGTATTGCTTGCAAAAGGACTGTGGAACATTGTGCAGGGTGTTGAAAGACGTCCTGTTACACCTTTAACAACAGGTACTGCAAATACAGGTGCTGGAGCTGATGAAGATGGTGTCGAAGATGATATTCCGCAGATTCCTGTTCGTGCTGCTGTTTTTGTTGCACCTACTGCATAGCAAATTTGTTGGGATGGCAGAGATGCTCAAGCACATGCATTGATAGCTTTGTCTGTCAAACGTGCTATTATTCCTCACATTCACTCTTGCAGAACAGCAAAGGATGCTTGGGATACACTTACCACTTTGTACCAGGCTAGGAATGAGGCTTGTGTTGCTTACGTCCGAAAACAATTGGAGAGTGAGCACATGAATGAAGGTGATTCTATGGACAGTTTTCTCACAAAGATCAAAGACCTGAAGGAACAATTGATTTCTGTTGATGAGGTTATAACAGATAGCTCACTCATGTAGACTGTTCTGAATTGTGTTCCTGATTCATATCAGAGTTTTGCCTCTACTCTTCGATTGATGATGAAAGGCAATCCAAATGCCTTATCATTTGAGGAGTTAGTCTCTGTTCTATTGCAGGAAGATCAGTCCAGGCAAAACAGGTCCATTATGCGAGTTGCAGATCAAGCTTTCCTGGCTAGTCAGAAGGGCAAAGGAAAATGGAGCTCTTCTACTAGTAAGCAAAAATCTGCAAATGCTGCACAATCAAAGAACCAGGATAAAGATGAGAAGAAATTAGAAAAGCAGAAATTGTTCTGCAAGTACTGTAAAGGAAATGATCATATCATAAAGAACTGTCCAAAACTGGCTGCAAAAGAGGCAAAGAAGAAAGAGGCTAGAATGGTTGTTGCAGAGGCCTCTACACCAAAAACAGAGTTTGCAAATCTTGTGTAGGAAGAAGAATGGGCGTTTACTACTGTGTGCAGTTTTGACCCATCTTCTCATGATCAGTGCATGTCTGCAGTAGACTCAGATGTTTGATACTTTGACAGTGGGGCGACCAAACATATTACCTCGCAGCGCAGTTTCTTCTCTTCACTCAAGCCTGCCCCTTCAGGAAATACTGTTACATGTGCCAACAACTCCTCTTATCCTGTTACGGGAGTTGGTAAGATCATTTTGATTACTGCTGATGGTAGTTCTTTCACTTTGTCAGATGCTTTATTTGTGCCAGGGATCAAGAAGAATCTGTTATCAGTTTTTGCATTAGCCAAGATTGGCTTGGTTGTGAAATTTGTTGATGACAGATGTACAGTTCATGATCTATCAAATGGCGATGTTATTATTGCTTCTGGCATTTTATGTCGTGGGTTGTATAAGCTCATAGACTATGAAAGATCTGTGAATGATTCGGCATGTGCAGTTCATGATTCTCAGGCTATGTCAGATGCAAAGCTTTGGCATGCACGCTTTGGTCATCTGAATTTTGCTAGTTTGCTACGCCTGCAGAAATCTGAAATGGTGTCCTCTTTGCCCAAACTTGAGGCACTTGGAAAACATGTTTGTGAGGGCTGTATTTTGGGCAAAATGCAGCGTTCATCCTTTCCAAAAGATGGTTCAGTTCGGGCTATGCAGAAATTGCTGCTTGTATATAGTGATGTCTGTGGTCCTATGCAGACACCCTCTTTTGGAAATTACCTTTACTTCGTGACTTTCATTGATGATTTTTCCAGGCATGCATGGGTATATCCACTCAAAGCAAAGTCCGAAGTGTTCATGTGCTTTAAACAGTTTTTGGTTTTGGCTGAAAATCTGTCAGCATGTAAAATGGGCACCCTCCGTTCTGATCGAGGGGGGGAATATATGTCTTCTGATTTTAATGCATTTCTGGTTGAACGTGGGATAAAACACCAGTGTACAGTGCCGTATACACCTCAACAAAATGGAGTTGCTGAACGAAAGAATAGATCACTCATGGAGATGGCGAGGTGTATGGTCAAGAGTCAGGCTTTACCACATTTTTTCTGGCTTGAGGCTGTCATGTGTGCAGCTTATGTACTTAACAGGTGTCCCATTAAAGCACTACAATCTATCACTCCATATGAGGCTTGGCATGACCACAAGCCATCAATTGCTCATCTGTGTGTTTTTGGTTGTTTGGCATATGCAGTAGTGCTTGAACAACATCGCAGAAAATTGGATGATAAGGCAGTAAAATGTATTTTTGTTGGGTACAGTTCTGAAAGTAAAGGCTATCGTCTGTATCATCCACAGACTAAATGCATTCTGGTTAGCGGTGATGTTGTCTTTGTGGAAGATGTTATTCAGCCATTGCTTTCATGTACTAAGGAGACATCTGTTAGCTCCAAAGACATGTATGATACATTGATGCCTCTTTTTACAGGTGGACAGTCTAGTGCTGGTCCTAATGAGGCAACTTTTCAGCCTTTGCAGGCTTCATATGATGATGCAGATCATTCCATTTCTGATGCAGATTTACATGATGCACTTGTTGAGGAGAGAGCTGATATTGAGCAGGCAAAAACTATGCCAAAATGGCTGGTGCAGACTTTGCGTGACAGCAAATTAGATGCACCTTTGTCATATCGTACTCGTTCAGGCTCTCATAGTTCCTCCTTTGCATCAGATTGCTATGCTATGGCTGCGTCTAGTCTCTGTGATGAGAATGAGCCTGTTTCTTTTGATGAAGCACAAAATTCAGAAAATTGGATGGCTGCTATGCAATCTGAATATGATGCTATAATGAAGAATGGTACTTGGTCTTTATGTGACTTGCCTCTTGGCAAGAAGGCCATTGGCACTAAGTGGGTATACAAGCTGAAGCGTAAACCGGATGGTACAGTTCACAGTTATAAGGCTAGGCTTGTTGCAAAGGGTTATGCACAAGAAAGAGGCATTGATTTTGATGAGACCTTTGCACCCACATGTAGTATGACTACTGTTCAGAGCATCTATGCACTTGCAGCCCATCATAGTTGGAATGTACATCAGTTGGACATTAAAACTGCATTTCTGAATGGTGATTTGCATGAAGAAGTGTATGTTTTTCAGCCCCGTGGCTTTGTGCAGAAAGGGCATGAAAACCAGGTTTGCAAGTTAAAGAAGGCATTATATGGTTAAAGCAAGCACCACCTGCTTGGTACGAGAATATACATGCCTATCTGATTGCACATGGTTTTGAGAACAGTCCAATTGAAAGCACCTTATATGTTAAGCGTGCTAATGATGTGCTTCTGATCATTGTTGTCTATGTTGATGACATGCTGCTCACTGGTCCTATTGAGAAACATATTGCTGATTTCAAGGCTGATTTGCATGCCTCATTTGAGATGTCTGATTTGGGGCATTTGCATCACTATTTGGGCATTCAATTTATGCAAGTTGATGGTGGAATGGCTTTGTGTCAAACGAAATATATTGACACATTATTGCAGCGTTTTGGCCTTGAAGACTGTAAGTCTATTGCCACTCCTATGGAGATAGGTTTACGATTGAGTCTTCATGATGCTGGAGATGCATTTGATGTTGTTCTCTATCAGCAGGCTGTTGGATGCTTGATTTACTTATGCATTACTCGGCCAGATATTCAGTTTGCTGTCTCACAGATGAGCAGGTTTATGCATTGCCCAGGAGTCATGCATTGGAAGGCGGTTAAGACCATCTTTCGCTACTTGAGTGGTACTCGGCTACTTGGGTTGTTTTATCCCAAGGGGGGATCACTACCGCCAGATTTGCATGCTTTTTCTGACTCAGATTGGGCTAGTTGCTATGACACTTGTGTGTCCACCAGTGGTTTTTGCTTCATGCTTGGTAGCTCATGTATATCTTGGTTGAGCAAGAAGCAGCCTACTGTGGCCACTTCTAGTTGTGAGGCTGAGTATAGGGCAGCTTTCACAGCGACTGTTGAGTGTGTGTGGCTCAGACGCCTTATGGCTAATTTGGGTGTTGGCCAGTCTTTTGCCACCACCATCTTCACTAACAGTCAGAGCGCATTGACAGTTGCGAGGAACCCTGTGTTCCATGCTCGCACTAAGCACATTGAGGTGCATTATCACTATGTCAGGGAGAGGTTCTCTGCTGGGGAGATCAGCTTGGCATATGTGCCCACGCAAGAGAACATTGCAGACCTTTTCACGAAGGCTCTGCCTAGGGAGAAGTTTGAAGCTCTCCGCAAAGCTTTGGGCTTACTTCCTTTTGTGGAGTGATTTCCACATAGCTTGGCACTTCCTTATACATGAGTGCCAGCTCCTTGTTCACCGCATCACTCCCAGGGGGGATTTGTTGATATATTTAGGTAGTGATGTGTGTGAACACACTAGGACTGCCGGGGCACTTTTTTCCCTCTTTAGGAGGTTTTTTTTCCCCCGGCTTGTATATATGCCTATTGCCCTAATGGGCTACTTATCTTTGTACATTCTCTAGTAATACATTCAATATTGTGTGTTTGTGCTCCAAGCTTCTTCTTCCTCCTTGTGTTGTTCGCGTGCTTCCGCAGGCGTCTATCTCCAACAACTTTGACCACTTTGACTTTTACTAGCTTGATTTTGATGACTTTGACTTTGACTAGCTGAACATAGAGAGAGAATGAAATAAAGGTATTTTCTTATAGTGAACTTTGAATAGCCTTAAATGAGGTAGTTAGAACATGATTGAAAAAATTATGCAGAGACACTTTTATTCTCTTATGCAAGCTCTATCTTTCTCTCATACAATGTTTCTTTTAATCCTTTCATCTTCACATCCTACATGCATAGAATGACTTGATTAGTCATTCTAAACATTATCCCCACAATGTAATTTGGAAATTTAAAAATGAATTATTTCACTATCAAAAGGCCTATTACAATTCTTCCCCCTTTTAAGAACTCTTACCTCAAAGTTGGAAAGAAGGACAATGTGCCAAAAAATCATTTAAGTTCACCCAAGTTGAATCTTCTGCTAGATATGTGTGCCATTTCACGAAAATTTCTACTATAGATCTATTTATAAGTAATCTTTCCCTCCTATATAATACATGACGAACATTAGGTACATATGTTTCAAGTAAGCTAACATGAAAAATAGGATGCACATTTAAATTTTCACAAAATTCAAAAAATAAGCAAGACATCCAATCTTTCTTAAAACTTTAAAAGGACGTGTGTATTGTGGAGAAAGTCCATGATCCTTCCTTAGCAACAAGTTAGATTAGTGAGGATTGACTTTAACAAATATTATGTGTTGGCACTCAAGTTCGCGCACAAGGCACAAGAATGCATCAAAGAAGTGGACACACAAGAAGAGGGAGCATGTGGGGAGCTCCAAGAAGTATATGTCGAATTATCAGAAGAAACCCCTACAAAAGTAATGATTTTGATCGCTAGAAACCATTGTAAATATCTTTTCAAATTTTTTCAACTCCTTTTTTTCAAGCCAAGGAGTCCTTGAGCTTGAGGAGTATTAAAAGTCTCTATATACCAATTTTCATATTTTTTAGACTTCATTTGAGCCCTCAAATAAGCCCTGGTACCCAATTTACAACTAGGCCAAATACTAGGCCTCAACAGGGCCAAAGCTAGTGAAAAACTGCAAAAAGAGCTAAAGCGCTCATTTTTTAGGTTGGCTTGGTAGAGATTGAAGCTTTTATAGTAGAGCTCTTTTGTAATTGAAAGCACTCCCTTGTTCCTCTCTTTGTTCTTGCCTTGTGTGCATGTGTGTGCATATGTGTGTGCTTCTCTCACTCACTTGTGCATGGTCATCATAACAATTCTCAAATCCCCTCGGATTGACATTTATGAGGTGGATCTTCTCATGTTGGTACCTACCATTGTGCTAGAGTGACACCAAATTTGGTTTCGTTGTCAAGGAGCGAGCTTCGGCGATGAGCATGTGATGGTAAGACATAGAGTTGTGACCTTGGAATCATGGGTAAATTCTTTATTTTTCTTCATTTTCTTTTCTTACTTACTTCATCACTATCATCATCATATTCATCATCCTCACCATCTCCTTCCTTGTTGAATTTTTAGATTTTTGGTCATATTCCCTTCCCCACCTCATTCCCTTCATTCCATTTGTGAGCGAGGAACCTAGAGAGTGTTTAAAGCTGAGACTTGGAAGAAATACTCTTGAAGGTGAGCTTTGCACTCTCAATATACTAAAAATTTGATTCGCCACTCCTGCGGTATGAAACAATACCCGATAGGTATCGTGAGATTGCATATAGATTTTTCTCATAGACCACATAGGAATCAAAGAGATGAACATGAACTTCCATTGCCTAGACACCGAGAGCACCCAAGAACCCTTAGGCCCTCTCAAGTGGTCAAGACAATGAAAGACTACTTTGATGGGTCGGGAGATCTTTATGATCATGTGGTTGAGTTCAAACAAGTGTTAAGAGTTGAACAGGTCGACGACTTGTTCACCCAGTTTGAGACATTTGGTTTGACCCTCAAGGGTACTACTTTAGCTTGGTTTTAGCCCCTAAAAAGTCATAATTACCGAAATATAGTTCAACTTCTAGAAGCATTCATCATAGAATTTTCCAAGAGTGGCATTAGGCATAACACATCATCTTTGATCCACAACTTCAAGCAGACACCTTAAGAAATACTTTAGCTAGTCAAATGTAGATTTAAACAGTACGTGGAGAGATGTCCCACATACCTACACAAGAAAAACAAGTTTCCTTGTTTTTAGATGGACTTTCTAAGTGGGAAAATTAGATGATATGTATATCCCAAGGAGCCAATCACGCTAGATCAATGCTTGAGAATGTGTATTGACATAGAAGATAACTTGGATGAGGAGTTAGAATTGTCCAAACTCTATATGATTCTAGCAGTTCTACAAGTCCTACTTCCAGACCCTCCACTGAGATAGATTAGCTAGCTCAGTAGGCTGCCAAGAAGCTGGGAGTTCAAAATAGACAAATACCAAGGGTCACCTCGTTGAAGGGATGTTATAAAGCATGATGCCAATGACCCCTTTGGACTCAAAAAATGACCCTCATGCTGAAAGGTTTGACTAGACCCATGAAGATAGTCCAAGAGCTTATTACATAGAGTCCGTAGATCATAGTGAGACTTATCTATATCCATACGAGACACTACATATGGAACCAAATTAGGAGCTAGAATACTCCAATCTCATGTATATGAATCCTAAGCCTAGGCCCCAATTGAGAAAAATAGGACCACAAGCCCCTAGAGGACCATGTTTTAGATGTCAGGGTGACCATTTCATTTATGAATGTCCCCACCCACTGACTTTGGGACAAGGACATACCATCACAATACAAGGATTTTGTCATGTGCAAAAAAGAACATCTCCCAAGAGATTGTCCCAAGAACCCCTCTAGTGAGCCCAAGGTTACACCAATTAATGTGATAGGATTAGTTGTGGATTCAAGTTCAAGTCGCATTAACACAAGCCTTAAAACAGACTAAACTAGCTAAACAATCAGAGTCAAGTGAATCAAGAAGACCTAGTAAGAGGAAGACAAGAACCTGGAAGGATACGAGGGAGAAGGCTAATCGCAAATGGGCTAGAAAGTTATCTAAATTAGAAGAAATCCTAAGAGATGCGAAAATGAAAATAGCAAACATTGCATCTCAAAAACCCTTGCATGCCAAAAATCCATCCAACCCAGCATCCCACCCCACCACTCATGGTGAATAGACCACAACCAAGGTCTATTCCTCATAGATCCAACCCTAGAAGGTGAAATATCCAAAGATGAAGAGGCTAAATGTGATCTATACATAGTTGAACACTATTCTAAAATGGATCCCTATAAGAAGGAATGATCAATTGTCAGTTAACTATGGATTGATTGCATCATTTGTAGATTCAATGGATACCTCCAAACAAAGATTGCATCAACATCTGCAAGTAACATCAGAGCCTTAACATGCAAAAACCATGTGCCCTTGGCATAACCTTGTCTTTTGCACCATTGAAGTCATGCATTTCCATAGTATGCATTAATATAAGGCCACATTACAAGGCCGTGCATAGACATAATTGAGAATCCTAGGCACATGAGACACATCTGACATATGTAAACTATTTTCTTGTCACTAACCTCTTTCTTCTTGTTTTGTGACATTGTTCTAAAAAAAAAGAGAGAGAAGGGATAGGACCATGCGCTCAAAGAATCTCGTTAGTGAATCATCAACAAGGACATCCATCAAGAGGGTGCTCTACAATATTGTTCGCTCCTTAGGTATAGGTCGATGGCATGGTTAATGTGCCTAGGTGGAGGTATAATAGGCAAGTCTTCTAGAAATACATCTATATATTATTTCAAAAGATTTTATACGTTATTTGGAAGATTTTCATCATTATCTTCATTATGTAGATTGTTCACATATACTACAAATGTTCTACACACATCACATATACCTCTAGTTATCTGCATAGTAGAAATGAGAATAAACTTACGATTATGTGCATCACCTAGAATATGGATAGATTCATCATCTAGAATTAGAGTGAGTGTTCTTTGTTCACAATCAATTGTTGTAAAATTTTGAACTAACTAGTCCATTCCTATAATTGCATCACTCTGTTTCATTTCAATCACATGGAAACTTCCAGAAAGGAACCTATGAGAAAAAGTAGATATAAGGTTTTCAATGTATCCTTTTTATAGTGTAGTCATCCATTGGCCATATCCACAGGTCTTGTTATCTGCATATTTACAGGTATCGCTAAATTTTGTACCAATTTGAAAGATATAAAACAATGTGTACTATGCAAATCGATTAGAAATGCCATTCTATTTGTAGAAATCATACCCAAAATCATAATTATAGAATCCCTTGGGAAAGAACTAGCCACCATGCAACATAAAGTAGAGTTAGGACACTTACCTCCATCATCTCCTTTCTCAATTGTTGCACCATTGTCGATGATGTTTATTGCCTTGGATTGTGCAGGCAGAAAGATTGCCTTGTTCGGTTATTCATATGTTTGATGCCCTTGCTCCCCATTATGGAAACACAAACTGAGTCTTTTTTCCATTCAGTAAAATTAGTATCTTGCTACCAATAGATGGGTTGATGCCTCCTTTGATGTTCCACCTGAGCAAGATTCTTACCTTGTTATTAGAAGACGAAGTGTTCTTTGAATTTTTCATGTTTGTTGTGGTAGGTCTTTGTGACCTGTGTCCCAGTGCAATGGATGTGGTTCTAATTTCCTTTTGCAAGTTGAACTTCTTCGTCTTCTCTAAATGACAATTGAAATCTTTTGTGATTGTTTGACTCAACAATGATTCTTACTTCACAATAGTATGTGTAAGTGTATGTGTGTATGATTGAGAATTAAAAGCTATTGTAATTGTTTGACTCAACATTGATTCCAACTTCACAATAGTATGTGTAATTGTTTGTGTGTCTGATTGAGAATTAAAATCTATTGTCATTGTTTAACTCAACATTGATTCTTACTTCACAATAGTATGTGTAACTATATGTGTGTGTATGATTGAGAATTAAAATCTAGTGTGATTGTTGACTCAATATTGATTCTTACTTCACAATAGTATGTATAAGTGTTTATGTGTGTATGATTGAGAATTAAAATCTATTGTAATTGTCTGACTCATTCTTAATTCACAATAGTATGTGTAGTTGTATGTGTGTGTATGATTGAGAATTAAAATCTATTGTAATTGTTTGACTCAACATTGATTCTTACTTCACAATAGTATGTGTAAATCTATGTGTGTGTATGATTGAGAATTAAAATCTATTGTGATTGTTTGACTCAACATTGATTTTTACTTTACAATAGTATGTGTAAGTGTATGTGTGTGTATGATTGAGAATTAAAATCTATTGTAATTTTCTGACTCAACATTGATTCTTACTTCACAATAGTATGTGTAAGTGCATATGTGTTTAGATTGAGATTTAAAATATATTGGGATTTTCTAACTCAACATTGATTCTTACTTCACAATAGTATGTGTTAGTATATGTGTGTGTATGATTGAGAACTTTAATAGATAGAAAATCTAAATACATATATTAATAGATTTAAAAACTTTAAGAGAGATTCAGAGTAGTTTGCATATATTTTAAGATATATATTTTGTGGAATGTATATCTTATTTGATATTGATTTTTGTTGTCCTTTGGTAGATATAAATTCTTCATAAAGTAAGCATTATGGGAAAGGGAAAAGAATGTTCATATATGATTATTCATCAAGAGGGTAAAACAGTCTCCACAATACAATGCAAATGTTGTGGACATCATTATGTAGGAAATGCAACTCGAATAAAAGAGAATATTTTAGTTCGGGTAATAGTGTGGTAGGATGCTTTAATCCAGGCACTGATAAATGGTTACACTTTGCAAGTTATGCAAAAAAATGTAAATTTTAAGGTAGGAAATAAAAAAGAGTTAAAGGCATGAGTAGTTCAAAACACTTTTGAAGTAGTCTAGGCGTAGAGCAAGAATGAATAGATGTATCAATGACAACAGAGGATCCTCATGATATTTATACTCAAGTATCAAAAATTAATTTTGAGAATAATCAAGATACATGTACTCCATTTTCTCCAACTACGTCAAGAAAGAGTAGATCTGGTGAATGTAGTTAAAACGGTGGATCTAATGATGTATCACCATGCTTTGCCTGTACTAAAGCACAAAATACAATACATGTAACTTTTGAAAAGCAATATAGTCTTGAGCTTCATCTTAAATGGAGTTGAGAATTTTTAGTATGTGGGATTCCTTTCAATGTTATTCGTAATCCGATTTTCAAAGATGTTTTAATGTCAAGTGCATGGAAAGGATTCACTATGCTAGATTACAATAAAATGAAAACAGAGTATGTGGATAAAGTGAAGAAAAGTACTGAAGCTATTTTAAAACAAACAGTGCTTGATTATGTACCCATGTATGGATGCACAATAGCACTAGATGGATGGACAAGTTGTCAAAAGAAGCCATTGATTAATGTCATGGTTATATGTACAAAGGGAGAATGTGTTTGGAGGTTGTTGATACTTCGCTTAAAGAGAAAAGTTCAACTTTTCTTGTAGATATATATGAGCTTGCTATATCATGCATTGGTAGTCCAAAGAATGTGATTATGATACTGATTGATAATGCATCTTGAAGTGCTAGAATTGCAATACAAAACAAGTATGAAGTATTATGGGTTCCATGCTTAGCTCATACACTAAAGCTATTATTGAAAGATATAAGTAGATTATCTTTCATTAAATAGATTTTATTAGATGCAAATCATGTGGTCATATTTATCAGAGATCATCAATTTTCATATTCACGCTTTCGTTCAAAGTCTCTTAATAAAGAACTTCATATCTTTTGTGCTACACGATTTGAAACTGTCTATATTATGCTTAATGGATTATTAGAAGACAAGCTAGCTCCTATGGAAATGATTGCATATCAAAGATGGGAGGCACGGCTAGAGAAGTATCCTTCTTATCGAGTTGCAGCTTTGAAGTGTATGTCTCTAATACAATCACAAAAGTTTTGGCATAATCTTCAAACAAATCATCATATCACTAAATTTGTTGTGGAACTTTTATGAATTGTTGATACCAATAAGTTTGTGATAGGAAAAGTTTATTGGATTATGTGAGAAGCTATTCAAAAATTGAAAGATTTTAATCAATTTTCATTACGAGAAAAAACATAGATTGTATCGTTAATAGAGAAAAGATTGACACAAATGCATACTCATTTACATGGAACAACGTTCTTCTTGGATCCAAAATTTCAACTCAATGGTCAAGCATCAAACAAAGAAGTCATGGAAAATATCAAACCACATGTCAATTATTACTTCTAGACATAGATGATCAAGATGCATTCCACTAGAGAGTAGCTTATGTAATCGAGAAGGATGTTTTGGAGATTTATGGCACGTTGCATTCGAAATGAAGAAATTGCTTAAGTTTAACATGTGCCAATGATTTGGTATACATTTTCTGTAATATGTGTTTGTTACATGCTCCAACCAAGATAGCATCTACAATAGCACAACAAACTTTTGGAGAATTTCAAACTCATGAAAGTTTAACAAATGATTCATGAAGTGATCATGATTTAGATGTAGATCACAATGATGGTTTAGACATGGAAGAAATAGATGGCATGGTACCTGTAATAGATGATGATATTCAAAATGAAGAAAATGATATACTTTGAATACTTTGGTTAGATTCAATTGCAAAAATGATTTCTTTATCATAAAGTGATGTCTTTGATTACATCAAGAGATACTTGTAAATTTTCCACTTTATTTTTTAAATCATCAATTCTGTTTTTTTTTATCATCGATGGCTCTTCCTAATCTAGGAAATGTTAATCCTTCATTGTATAATTCTACTCCTTGTGATAAATCATGGATAAGCTTATATTCTTCACGTAGCAGAATATAGGGCTGCTTTTGAGGAAGAGGGCCTTCGTGTCCTTGATTACAAAATTTTGCATGATTTTGAGGATGACCGGAACCTATACCTGCATTCTTTGGGCAATCATCCCAATCTACATATCAGTGACGAATATCTTGTACAAAACGTTTTTGAATGAAATATAGTGCTATTTGATTATTCTTTGGTAATTATCTTTCAACTTGAACAAAGTGTCAAAGTAGAGTTTCTACTAATCCTTTATGTTGTAATTCAAAAAGATACAATGGTGCTATTTATTTTTCCCTTCTTATGTCAAGAAGTTGGGAATGCTCGATTGGTGAATCAATTCAATGGCCAAGTCCAATGGCTCATGCATGGTGATTTTAAGCAACATAGGTACTTCTCAGATGTTCACGGGAGGTTAAGAAAAACATACACACTCAAGGAAATTGATTAGTAACTTAGGTTTATGCATATAAAGTGTGTAGAAGGTAATCCAATCAACTTTAAGATCATTTCAATCATTATTTACATAGTTTTTAATAACTTGAGGATGAAATATTGCATCTTAACAACAAAGATAACGTTTAACTGTAAGCATAAGACTATAACATGATAAGACAAAGATAACGTTTAGCTGTAAGCATAAGACCTCCATGACTCTATTCGTATCAAAATCACTACGAGATATATGAGCATTGAACAGATGTTGTAGATCAGGTGAGTTGTCCCAAAGTAATTACGTAAAATTGGCCTCCTTGCCCCGTCCTCATCATTTTCTTTTACAGTATTATAATGCTAATAATAACATTCCACAAAGTCCGACCTGATCGTGAAAAATCACACTAATATTGTGGCAAAAAAAGTAAATCACATAATTTCTGTCGTGCAAAAGTTCATGATCACTATTTTTAAGCTTTAGTTGTTATGTGGAATGTCATATCATTGTTGAATTCGTTTGTTGATCAATTTGAGGTGTAAAAAGCTTGACTATATATGATAAAAGTTCCATATATGGGTTCCTCAATCATATCAACTCGAGTGGTTGATCACATTCACGAAACCCAATTTAAGTTCAATCGTTTGTCTAAAAAAACATGGTCTAATTCTAAGACCCTAAGGGACTTTCAGAAGTCCAATCTTATTTATCATTGTTTGAAGCTCTATTATACATAGAATAGTTTGCAAGTCTAACTTTTCAAAAGGTTCTCTTTTTCTAAGTTTGAGGATGCCTTTGCCTCTATCCATAAAATCTAATGGCCTCCAAAGCAATGGAGATGTTCCTTGTTCTTGAAGAGTCCTTTATCACTAATTTCATTACAAGTGGGAAGAGTAAATCTCTCCGACATCCACCCCCACCAAACTTGCACAGCATTTTGATTGGCCAACTTGAAAATAATCATTAAATAATATCAAAATTCTTTTAAAGGAATCAAATGATTTTCAAATTTTATTAAATTTTTATACAAAATGCTCATGGAATTCATTTATATCTAGTATTTAGGACATGTCAAATCACAAAGTTAAGCTATTATCCATTTCGATCAACAAATCATCAATTTAAGTTCCAATAATTTATAAATTTTGCAAAGATCATCATGAAACAAAACTCTTCTTCATTCATTCAAAATCAAGTTTCTTCATTTATAAGTATTCACATATAAGCAATCAAACATGTCAAAGAAATCAAATAGATCTACTCATACAACCATCTACCTTGTTAGAACAATTTTTAATCATTAGTTGTGTTTGCCACAACTAGCTTTTCTTCATCTTCAACTTCATACAAGTGTAATTCATAATCGACATGTAGGCGATATTCATAAATACCTTTTTGGGGTGAAAGAAGGTATAAACTTCCATCTCATATAGGTGAAATTCATAAATACCATTTTGGGATGAAAGAAGGTATAAACTTCCGTTCATCATATATATATATATATATATATATATATATATATATATATATTTATTTATTTATTTATTTATTTATTTATTTATTTATTTATTTTTATTTTTTACTTTTCTTTTTACATTCATAAAATTTTTGTTTAGAAGAGGAAAGTCTTAACCCCTTAATCTGAGCACTGATCTTTTTCTCACCATCAAAATCATTCAATTTTGCCTTCTTGAAGACTTGATTTAGAGAAAATTCACCCACCTCCATATCTTCATAATCGAGTTTTTTTTTTCCTCTAGGCACACTCGATGTTCCCACACCTTCATCCACTTCATCATTCAACTTCACAAACAAATTTGTTGCACCTTCTGGTTGCTTTCTGCCTCGTTCTTTGTATAATTCTCTAAGAAGTTTTTGAATAAGCTCCTCTTTCTCATGGATCTATTTTGTCGAACCTTTCGGATCGATTTTGCATTGATACCACTTGTAAAGCTTCCTCAATCACAATTTTTTGATCACTCAAGAATAGTGGAAGAGAGAAAAACATAACTTCAATAATAGAAGAGAAACCCTAACATAGAAGAGTAGATAACATATGATTTAGAAAAACAGAAGTTGTGGTATTATAGATTTGAATCAATCGATACAATGAATTTGGAAAATAGCTTCTTGATGAAGACTCAACCTCCTGAACACCCCCGAGCTATCACAATCTCATTCACACTCGCACTCTCAGTCACACACTCACTCTCACTCTCACTCTCAATAACAAGGTAATTCTGTGATTTTTGGTCTCCTCTTGCTTGACACAACAAATATCCTTCAAAATAGATTTTATCATCCACCAAGGAAGTGTGTGATACACCAAATATAGAAATCTCTGTGTTGCATGCAAAGCTTTCACAAAAGCATGCATTTCTAGTAGTCAAGTGTTTTCTTTAGTGGTACTTGTCCAAAAATAGAAGAAGAGAAACAAAAAGACATATCCAAAGACATCAGTAAGTGTGCATGGCAACACATATGCTTCAAAATCACAGATCCGAATAGAAATAGAGAAGCCCATTTTTTTGTAGTAACAAAAAAAGATCACACATTTGAATAGAAATAGAGAAGCCCACTTTGTTTGTAGTACCTAAAAGAATGGCACTTTTCCAAACCATGTAACTCAAAAATAGTGAGGAATTAGCTTAAGCTTGTGTGACACAAAAATCTTCAGCTCTTTAATCTGCACAATAGTGTTAGAGATGACCTAGGCCCAAATCCACCTCCAAGTATCACTTTTGAGCCTTGCAAGTTTAGAAATTATAGAGAGAGAATAAAATAGGATTTTTCTTATAGTTAACTAAATGTAGACTCTTAAACAAGGTACTTGAAACATGATTCACAAAAAATTTCATAAAGACACTTTTATTCTCTTATGCATGCTCTACCTTTCTCTCACGCAACATTTCTCTTAATTTTTTCCTCTTCATGTTCAATATTCAACCAGAAGACATGAAGGGGATAAGGTTTAGAGAGAGCATATAAAACTCATCATTCCTAAATTTTTCCTACATGCATAATATGACCGAATTATTCATTCTAAGCATTATCCCCACAATGTAATTCAAAAATTTCAAAATGAATTATTTCACTATCAAAAGTCCTATTACAATTCTTCCCCCCTTTTAAGAACTCTATCCTCAAAGTTGGAAAGAAGGATAATGTGCCACAAAATCATTTAAGTTTGTCAAAGTTGAATCTTCTACTGGATATGTGTGCCATTTCACCAAAATTTCTACTACATATCTACTTCTACGTAATCTATCCCTCCTATCTAATACTAGTTCAGATCGAAGCTCAAAAGATCCATCATCTTTTAGCTTATAGTTGTCCTTAAAAACATGAGCAACACTAGGTATATAACTTCTAAGTAAGATAAGATGAAATATAGGATGTAAATTTAAATGTTTAGGTAATACCAACAAATCAGTAGGAGATCCAATCTCCATCAAAACATTAAAAGGAGGTGTGCATCATGTAGAAATTCTATGATCCTTCCTAGCAACAAGTTAGATCAGTGAGGATTGGCATTAAGAAGAAATACCATGTCATCTGTTTGAAATTCAATTGGTCTTATCTTCAAAGCGTAGAATTTATTTTGTCTTTTTGGAGCTTCTTTTATTTGTTGCTTATTCTTTCCACGTTCTTCATCCATCTTCTCAAGCATTTCTTTAGATACTTCTACTTTATTTGGAAAATTAGAAAATGAAGGTGGAGTCAAACAATTCTAACCATACATAGCCTCGAATGGAGTTATTTTTAGAGATGCGTCCCATACATTATTGTATGCCAACTCAACTAAGGTAAAGCATTCACTCCATTTATCCTAGTTTTCATTCGCATACATATGAAACATAACTTGAAGTACCCAATAAACCATCTCGGTTTCCCCATCAATTTGTGGATAGAAATCTGTACTCATATGAAGCTGAGTTTCAATTCATTCAAATGTTGCTCCCCAAAAGTTTGATGTGAATCTAGAGTCTCTAATAGAAATTATGTTTTTTGGCATTCCATGGAGTCAAAAAATTTCTTTTACAAATAGTTTTGTAGCGTTCAAGGAAGTATTAGTTTTTTTCATTAGAAAGAAATGTGCCATCTTGGTAATTAAATCAACTACCACAAATATGGTATCATGTTTACTTCTGATCATAGGTAATTTAGTGATAAAGTCCATAGAGATAGACTCCCACTTCTGATATGGAACATCCAAACATTGAAGCATTCCAGGCATTCTCTTAAACTTTGATTTCACCTCTTGGCACTTTAGACATTCACCAACATATTTCTTTTATCCCACTTCATACATGGCCAAAAGTAAGAATATTTTGTTTTAACATAGTTCCTTGAGAAACTTGGATGTGTAGAAAAAGATGCATCATGACAATCATGCAATATTTGAACTTTTAAAGGATACTCAAAAGATATGCATAATCAATTGTTACAATATAGAGATCCAAATTGCAACAACCACAAAAGGCTTTAACATTTCTAGTATTTTCAAAACTTTCAATGATTTTTTGTTTCAATGATTCAAATGATTTTAGAAAGGAATCACTCCATACAAATCTTGCATTCTTTTTGGTCAAAGCTATGAGGGGATTAGCTATCTTAGAGAAATCCTTAATACATGCTCTTTCATATTGTGCCAATCCTAAAGAACTTTTCAAATCCCTTACAGTTTTAGGAACTCATCAATCAATTAGTGTTCTCACTTTATCTAGATCTATATGAATTCCCTCTCTAGAAATGAATCCTAGATACACGAGTTAATCCTTAGCAAGTAAACATTTAGTCTTCTTTCCATACAATTTGTGTTCTCTAAGAGTTTGCATAATCTTCTTGAGATGTACACATGTTCCCCAGGTGAGACGCTTGATCTTATGAAGCTTTTCTTCCAAAGATCATCTAATTGAACCTTAATCTCCTTTAATTCATCCATGTTAAATCTATAGGGTGCTCTAGAATATGGTTCGCTCCCCACATATAGGCGGATGGCATGGTCAATATGCCTAGGTGGAGGTATACCAGACAAGTCTTCTAGAAATACATCTGCATATTCTTTCAAAAGATTTTCTACATAATTCAAAAGATTTTCATCATTATCTTTCTCATACAAATTGTTCACATACACTACAAATGTTCTACACCCATCACATATACATCTAATTATGTGCATAACAAAAATGAGAATAGGCTTACAATCATGCAATTCACCTAGAATGTGGATAGATTCACCATCTAACCTGAAAGTGATTGTTCTTAGTTCACAATCAATCATTGTAGAATTGTGAACTAACCAGTCCATGCCTATAGTTGCATCACTCTATTTGATTTCAATCACATGGAAAGTCCGAGAAAAGCACCTATCAAAAAAAGTAAATGCAAGGTTTTCAATGTATCCTTTCATATAGTATAGTCATCGTTTGGCCATCTCCATAGGTTTCTCAATAAAATCATGGACTTGCTGCCAATGGATGGGTTGATGCTTTCTTTGATTTTTGACCTGAGCAAGATTTTTACCTTAATAATTAGAAGATGAAGTCTTCTTTGAATTTTTCATGTTTGTTGTGGTAGTTCCCGATGGCCTATGTCCCATTGCAATGAATTTGGTTCTATTTGCCTTCTACAAATCGAACTTCTCCATCTTCTCAAAATTCTTTGCCATTGCAAGAGCATCGAGAAAATCAACACATCTAGATCCCTTGAGTTGATAGAAAAGCTACTCACGAAGCGCTTCAATAAACTTGCTCTTCAAAGCATTACCACTAACCTCATATGCAAATTTATGAAGGCGTAGGAATTTTTGTTTGTACTCATCAACAGACAAGCTATGCTTGTCACTCTTGCATTGTAAAAAATTGTAGAACTCCATCTTCTTCTCCATATGCTAATGTGGAGAATAGTAGCATTTTTTTTGCTTTTTGTCTAAATTCCTTCCATAGAAATAAACCAATGTGCATCTAGCTTTGCATATAGGACTTTTACCATAACTTTGGGATGCCATGTAGGTGTAAGATTCCACCCTTAGCCTTGGACTTCTCATTAAATTTCCGAAGATCAAAACAATCCTCTAGCTCTTCATTCCATGCCTCCAAATCTTCACGGCTCTTCTTCTTACCATCAAATCATTTAATTTTGCCTTCTTGAAGATTGGACCAATATATCATGGAGAAATTCTATGATCTTTCCCTAGCAACAAGTTAGATCTATGAGGATTGACTTTAAGAAATATCATGTCATCTATTTGAAATTCAAGTGGTCTTCCCTTCAAATCATAGAATTTCTTTTGTGTTTTCTAGGCTTCTTTTATGTGTTACTTTATTTTTCTAAGTTCTTCATCCATCTTCTCAAAAATTTCTTTAAATACTTCTACTTTATTTTAAAAACCAGAAAAGAAAGGTGGATTCAAACAATTATAACCATACATAGCCTCAAACTGAGTCATTTTTATAGATGGATGGCATGCACTATTGTATGGAAACTCGACTAAGGGCTAATATTAACTCCAATTGTCTTATGTTTCATTCACATACATGTGCAACATATCTTCAAGTACCGGATTAAACCTCTCAATTTCCCCATTAGTTTGTGGATGGAAAGTTTTACTCATACAAAGTTGACTTCCAATGGATTCAAGTGTTTCTCTCCAAAATGTTGATGTGAATCTAGAGTCTAGATCAAAAATTATGTTCTTAGGCATTCCATGCAATCAAAAAATTTCTTTTACAAATATTTTTGCAACATTCAAGGAAGTATTAGTCTTTTCATAGGAAAGAAATGTGCCATCTTGGTAAGTCGACCAACTATCACAAATATAGTATCATGTTTACTTCCGATCATAGGTAATTTAGTGATAAAGTCCATATAGATAGAAACCCACTTCTGATTTGGAACATCCAAAGGTTGAAGCATTCCAAGCATTCTCTTAAACTTAGATTTCACTTCTTGGCACTTTAAACATTCACTAACATATTTTCTCATATTCCACTTCATAAATGCCTAGAAATAGGGAATATTTTGTTTTAACATAGGTCCTTGAATCACTGGATGTGCGAAAAAAGGTGAATCATGACAATCATGCAATATTTGAACTTTCAATAGAGACTCAAAAGATATGCATAATTTATTTTTACAATACAAAGATCCATTTCACAAATGAAATTTTTTGTGATACATCAATCCCGTGTTTGCATGCAAAAAATTCAAGATAGGTGCATAAAAAGAGTCATGTTTCAGTTCTTCTTGAATTTGATTGAGAAAATTAAAATTTATTACAAAAAGGAGATTACATAAAGGTCTCACATTCAATGCATCAATGATCCTATTTTTCTTACCAACCAAATAATTAATGTCAAAATCATACTAGCTTAATAATTCAATCCAATACTTTTGGCTTTTGTTAACCAATGGTTATGAGATAATGTATTTTAGATTTTGACGATTTGTTTTCAATTCAAAATTAACCCCAAGCATTAGATGTCTCCAATGCTTAAGTGAGTGTACAAGAACAAGCATTTCTAGATCATGAGTAGGATAATTAAGTTCAAGTTTTCTTAATTTTTGGGATTCATATGCAATCACCCGACTATCCTATGAAAGAAAACATCCTATCTTACTACCACTTGCATCACATGCAACCAAAAAAGGCTTTCCCATTTTTGGTATTTTCAAAATAGAGTTTTTAATGAGTCCTTGTTTCAATGATTGAAATGATTTCAAACACGTGTCATTGCACACATATCCTACATTCTTTTTAGTCAATTCTATGAAGATATTAGCTATATTATAGAAATCCTTAATATGGGATGTTTCATATTGCACCAATCCTAAAACAATTTTAAAATCCCTTATAGTTTAAGGAACTCACCAATCAAATATTGTTTTCACTTTATCCAGATCTATATGAATTCCCTCTTTAGAAATGACTCTTCCTAGATACACAAGTTTATCCTTAGCAAAGAAACATTTAGTCTTCTTTACATACAATTTGTGTTCTCTAAGAGTTTGCAAAGTCTTCTTGAGATGTATAGCAATCTCATCATCATCTTTAGATTATACAAATATATCATCAAGAAATACTAAGATAAATTCATCTAGATAATCCTGAAAAATATTATTCATCAATCACATGAATGTCGTATGAGTGATTGTTAATCCAAAAGGTAAAACCATAAACTCATAAGGGCCATAACATGTTTGAAAAGTTGTCTTGGGTATATCTTCTGTTTTGATCCTAATTTTGGTGATAACCATATCTTAAGTCAATCTTAGTGAATATAGTTGCTCCACTTAATTTTTCTTTTACTTAACCTCCCTATAGTCAATATATGATCTATAAGAGACATCTTTCTTCTTCTGAAATCAAACAGGTGCTGCTCGAGGTGAAACACTCGGTCTTATCAAGACTTTCTTCAAAAGATCATCTAATTTAATCTTAAGCTCCTTTAATTCATCTATGTTAAATATATAGGGTGCTCTAGAATATGGTTCACTCCTGTTGGAACAAACCAATCACAAATTGATGATTATACAGATCTTCAAGAAAGCTTATGGTCAGAATGAAGTGAAGGAAAACACTTGTGAAAGTGAAGAAGATTTCAGGATGATGTCTTGTACACATATGTACATATAAGTGAAGAATCTTGTAAACTGAGTATAGTTAAATCCTTAGGATGATAAGGAGTAGTGTCATAGACGCGAGATGAGTCTAAAGTCATGTATATATAAGTTGATGATGACAAGAAATGTAAGAGAGAGAGTAAGAGAGTCATTTGTAGATGACAAACTTCAGAAAGATGTGTAGAGAGTTTTTTCCCAGAAAATAGCGACGGGTTTTTCTCTGAGTGCTCTCTGTCTGATCACGTGGATCAGAAATCCTTTTGTACACATCTAATTGAGAAGCTAATGAAGCTATGTCTAGAGTTTCACAATCTAATTCCTCTCCTACTGTGAGAATGATCAATAGGAACATTCATATGTGAACTTTGGAAACTGAAGTCTGAGAGTAGCGCACTTTTCCGTCTCAGTATTTTGATCAGATCTGAGTGTATACTGTAAAGTTTTTGATGAGTGAGCACTTAAAATTTAAGTTAGAAGATAAGGAAGCTATGGCTAAAAGCATTTAGCAAAACGGGTTTCAGATTGGGAGAAATCAACTTAAGAAGTTGACTATGTCGAAGGCGCAACTTCTGAGAGACATTTTCTGACATGTCTTTGATCTTAATGATCAAATTAAACTTTTGGTGATTAGTTTTGAGAACTAATGATTGACATGATTGCGCAAAGGTATTACGAATACTTGTGCATCATTTACTTGAAGAAATTTGAAACTTTATGCAGGTAATGAAGTTGATTCCTGAAGCAGACTTTCTGAAGTAGACACTTCTTTACTCAGAGAAGTGTTGATTGAAGTTTTGGTAAAGAAGAACATTGTTTGTGTAAAGTTTGGTTTATAACTGACATAGAAGTGTTCTTAAGTCAGTATAGATCAAACCTTTGGAGATTAAGAGGTCTCCAACAGTGGTATCAGAGCTGAAGGTGAAATACAAGAGAAGAAAAGACAATTGAAGTTCCGACTGGTGCAGATATTAGAGATCTTCCAAACCAAAGGAGGACAAGGACAAATTATTGAAGATAACTTGCAGAAGTTCAAAGCACGAGTTCGAAAAGAATCAAGAAGGACAAAGCTTATATCAAAGCTACACTTTATCCTCATAAACCATAGTAATTGCAGATACAGAAGGTCAAGGATGGGAGAAAGCTTGCAGATTGATAAGCTAGATAGGGAGAACTATCCAGCATGGTCCATGAGGATGGAGGCACACCTCATGAGTAAAGATTTGATAGCATTTATTACAGGAGATGAAGAAAAACCTGAATTTGCAGATCCTAGTATTCCTACTAGGGAAGAGCTTTCAATTTTGAAGACATGGATGAGAAAGGATGCTCAAGCAAGGAGTATCATTTACATGGCCGTAAATGATTATCTTCTACCTCACATTAGAGGTTTGGAAAGTGCTACAGATGTTTGGAATGCCTTGGAAGAGCATTTCCAAAATACAACTAAGTCAAGGAAGTCCTCACTATGGGCTGAGTTCACAACCTTCAAGAAGAAGAGCTCACAATCAATTTCTGATTATGTGGCAAGAATGAAGGATATTGCAGACAGCTTGGGAGCAGTGGATGAAGACATTGAAGAGGAAAAGTTGGTAAGACAAATACTTACAGGTTTGAGAGGAGATGAGAAGTGGAAGCCATTCATATTGTCCATAGAGTTGTCACTTGATCACTTTACTCCTGATCTTAATCAATTGCTAGGACACATGCTAACCTTTGAGCAGGATCTTAAAGGAGACAATGATAGAAGTACAAGTCAAGCTATGTACTCCAAGGACAAGAAAAAGAATGGCAAGGGAAAGCAATCGAATGATGATGAAGGGAATTCAAATCAAGCTAACTTCACAAAAGGAAAGATGAACTTCAGAGGTAAAGGAAGAGGAGGTAAGAACAAAGATAATGCTAAAGCTTGTTGGATTTGTGGCAGAACTAATCATTTGGCAAATGATTGTTGGTATAACAATCAAAATGGTGGAAACAATAATCAGAATTATAATCAAAGAGGTAGAGGAGGCAGAAACCAAAGAGGTAACTTCAGAGGAAGAGGTGGTAGGACATCATATGGTAGAGGAGGTGGAAGAAACTTCCAATCTCAGTCCTACAACAACAATTATTATAATTATGCATCAGATCAGAAGGATGATATGACTCTTATCTTGAATGCAACTCATGAATCAATGGGAGAAGATCAAAGAGTGTTTTATATTGACTCAGGGTGTAGCAACCATCTGAGTGGGAATCTATCTTTGATGACTGATATGGAAGCAAGGGTGAATGGACATACAGTTCAAACAGGTGACAATACCAAACATAAAGTGGAGAGCATTGGATCAGTAAAGACAAAGAGTGGAAGTACACTTCTGAGCAAGGTACTTTATGTTCCTACTATTCCTAAAAATCTGATAAGTGTAGGGCAAATTGTGGAGAAAGGATATGAGGTAAGATTCACAAATGATGGTGTTTATGTACAAGATCCAAATCAGGGATATAAAAACATAATTGCAGGTAAAAAGGAAGGAAGATTGTTCACTCTCAAAGTCCAAGGTAATGTGGGACATGCATTATTTACCTATGGAAGTCAAAAGGTATCTGAATTAGACCTATGGCATAAAAGGCTAGGTCATTTCAATGAGAGAGCTATAAAGGAAATGTCAAAGAATCAGGTGGTGCTTGGATTGCCAAATATTGAAGGGCAACATATGGTGTACAAGTGTGAAGCTTGTCAATTAGGTAAAGCACATAAAGGTTCTTACAACAAATCAGGGTACAAGCATTCAAATATGCTTGAATTGGTTCATACAGATGTATGGGGTCCCTCAAGGGACTATAGCATAAATGGATCCAGATATTATGTGTTGTTTGTTGATGATGCAACCAGGTGGATTACTTTGTATGTAATCAAGGATAAATTAGAAGTTTTCAAGACATTCAAACATTTTCATGCCTATGCAGAAAGGATCACAGGGCAGAAGCTTAAGAGGTTAAGGTCAGATGGAGGGGGAGAGTATTTCTCTAAAGAGTTTGATGATTATTTGTGGAATGCAGGTATAAAAAGAGAAGTAACTTGCAGGTACTCCCCTCAACAGAATGGAGTAGCAGAAAGGAGGAATAGGACTCTTGTAGAATTTGCAAGAGCTATGATGAAGGAAAAGAATTGTCCAAATTACTTATGGGCAGAAGCCATTAACACTGCAACATACCTTGTGAATAGGTTGCCTTGCAAAGCATTGGATGGAGGAACTCCTTATGAAGCATGGTGGGGTAAGAAACCTACCCTTGATCATTGTAAGGTATTTGGATGTATTGCATATGCTTATGTTCCTTCACAATTAAGACATAAGCTAGAACCAAAAGCAGAGAAGTATGTGTTTATTGGATATGATGATAGACAGATGGGTTACAGGTTGTGGAGTCCATCCACAAAGCAATTTCTTGTTACCAAAGATGTGACATTTGATGAGCAAAATACATGGTATACAGGATCACCAAATGATTATACAGGTGTTGAAGAAATACAAAGGAAAGGAAAGGCAAAAGTAAAAGTGTGTGAAGAAGTTGTTGATGAAGTTGACTCTAGAAGTAGATTGCAGGATCATGTAGAAGAAGGGCCAAGATTTGATCCAGAGTCAAATGAGGCTGAAACTTCGAGAAGTGCAGAAATCAGAAGATCTACAAGAGAAAGGAAAGAACCTATAAGGTATAGTTATGATACATCTTTCCTAACAACAAAAGATTATGCTTACATTGTGAAGACAGAAGAAGATCCAACCACTTATGAAGAAGCCAAAGGTAAACAGAATTGGGAGAAGGCAATGCAGGAAGAGTATGATGCTCTACTTGAAAATGAAACTTGGGAATTAGTACCAAGACCAAAGAATCAGATAGTTATTGGATGCAAGTGGGTATATAAAACAAAGAGGTTTGCAGATGGTAAGGTGTCTAGATACAAGGCTAAACTTGTGGTCAAAGGTTATGCCCAAACTTATGGGGTAGATTATGATGAAACCTTTAGTCCTGTTGCTAAGATGTCTACAATTAGGACATTGATTGCTATTGCTGCTTGTAAGGGATGGAAATTATCACAATTGGATGTGAAAAATGCATTTTTAAATGGATACATTGCAGATGAAGTATACATGGAGCAACCAGAAGGCTTCATGGAATCAATTGGATCAGATTATGTGTGTAAGCTCAAGAGAGCTTTATATGGGTTGAAGCAAGCCCCAAGAGCTTGGAATTACAGATTGGTCAAGTTCTTGAATGAATGTGGATTTCAAGCATCAAAGGCAGATAGTAGCTTGCTAGTGAAGGCAAGTGAAAATGGATACATTTATATGTGCATTTATGTTGATGATATTATTGTTACAGGAACAGATGCTCAAGGAATCAATGAACTCAAAAAGCAAATAGAGAAGGAGTTTAAGATAAGTGATTTGGGAAACTTATCTTATTTTCTAGGAATGCAGATTGTGTATACTCAACATGGAGTATATGTTTCACAAGAGAGATATTTGAAGAATCTTCTAGTCAAGTTTAATATGGAGGATTGCAAGACCTCAACCACACCATTGGAGGTAAATCATAAATTAAGCAGGTATGGAGGTGAAGAATTCAATGATATGAAGAAATATCAGAGTTTGGTAGGTAGTCTAATATATGCTACCTTGACAAGGCCAGATTTATCATATGCAGTAGGTGTGTTGTCACAATTCATGCATTGTCCAAAGAAGACTCATTGGATTGCAGCCCAAAGGGTACTCAGATATATCAAAGGAACCCTAAGTGAAGGATTGTATTATGGTTTCACTTCTGACACAAGAATCAAAGTGTTTAGTGATGCAGATTGGGCAGGTGACTCAGATGATAGAAGGTCTACTCATGGGTATCTTTGTTATGTTGGAGATAAGCTAGTTTCTTGGTGTTCAAGGAAGCAACATACAATTGCTTTATCATCCACAGAAGCTGAGTATAAGGGAATGGTAGAAGCTGCAAAAGAAGTGATATGGTTGAAGACCTTGATGAAAAGTTTTGAGACTGATCATAGTACTCCAATTATTTTTAGAGACAATATGAGTTCTTTGTATTTGGCAGCTAACCCTGTTTTTCATGCCAGGACTAAGCATATAGAGATTCAGTATCATTTCTTGAGGGAAAAGATACTTGATAAAGAGATTGAAGTGATGTACACTCCAACAAAAGAACAAGTGGCAGATATGATGACAAAGAGCTTGGATGGACCTAAGCTACAGAGATTCAAGGAGATGGCAGGAGTGAAGAAGAATGGAATAATCACAATTAGTGATTGAGGGGGAGCTGTTGGAACAAACCAATCACAAATTGATGATTATACAGATCTTCAAGAAAGCTTATGGTCAGAATGAAGTGAAGGAAAACACTTGTGAAAGTGAAGAAGATTTCAGGATGATGTCTTGTACACATATGTACATATAAGTGAAGAATCTTGTAAACTGAGTATAGTTAAATCCTTAGGATGATAAGGAGTAGTGTCATAGACGCGAGATGAGTCTAAAGTCATGTATATATAAGTTAATGATGACAAGAAATGTAAGAGAGAGAGTAAGAGAGTCATTTGTAGATGACAAACTTCAGAAAGATGTGTAGAGAGTTTTCTCCCAGAAAATAGCGACGGGTTTTTCTCTGAGTGCTCTCTGTCTGATCACGTGGATCAGAAATCCTTTTGTACACATCTAATTGAGAAGCTAATGAAGCTATGTCTAGAGTTTCACAATCTAATTCCTCTCCTACTGTGAGAATGATCAATAGGAACATTCATATGTGAACTTTGGAAACTGAAGTCTGAGAGTAGCGCACTTTTCCGTCTCAGTATTTTGATCAGATCTGAGTGTATACTGTAAAGTTTTTGATGAGTGAGCACTTAAAATTTAAGTTAGAAGATAAGGAAGCTATGGCTAAAAGCATTTAGCAAAACGGGTTTCAGATTGGGAGAAATCAACTTAAGAAGTTGACTATGTCGAAGGCGCAACTTCTGAGAGACATTTTCTGACATGTCTTTGATCTTAATGATCAAATTAAACTTTTGGTGATTAGTTTTGAGAACTAATGATTGACATGATTGCGCAAAGGTATTACGAATACTTGTGCATCATTTACTTGAAGAAATTTGAAACTTTATGCAGGTAATGAAGTTGATTCCTGAAGCAGACTTTCTGAAGTAGACACTTCTTTACTCAGAGAAGTATTGATTGAAGTTTTGGTAAAGAAGAACATTGTTTGTGTAAAGTTTGGTTTATAACTGACATAGAAGTGTTCTTAAGTCAGTATAGATCAAACCTTTGGAGATTAAGAGGTCTCCAACAACTCCTTGGGTATAGGCTGATTGCATGGTCAATCTGCCTAGGTGGAGGTATACTAGGAAAGTCTTTTGGAAATAAATCTGCATATTCTTTCAAAAGATTTTGTACATAATTTGGAAGATTTTGATCATTATCTTCGTCATGTAGATTGTTCACATAACTACAAATGTTCTACACCCATCACATATACCTTTACTTATCTGTGTAGCACAAATGAGAATAGGATTAGGATTATACATGTTGGAGTTAGACGTCTGCGGAAGCACGCGAATAGCACAAGGAAGAAGAAGAAGCTTGGAGCACAACACACAATACTGAATGTATTACTAGAGAATGTACAAAGATAAGTAGCCCATTAGGGCAATAGGCGTATATACAAGCCGGGAAAAAAAACTCCTAAAGAGGGAAAAAAGTGCCCCGGCGGTCCTAGTGTGTTCACACACATCACTACCTAAATATATCAACAAATCCCCCCTGGGAGTGATGCAGTGAACAAGGAGTTGGCACTCATGTATAAGGAAGTGCCAGGCTATGTGGAAATCACTTCACAAAATGAAGTAAGCCCAAAGCTTTGCGGAAAGCTTCAAACTTCTCCCTAGGCAGAGCCTTTGTGAAAAGGTCTACAATGTTCTCCTGCATGGGCACATATGCCAAGCTCATCTCCCCAGCAGAGAACCTCTCCCTGACATAATGATAATACACCTCAATGTGCTTAGTGCGAGCATGGAACACAGGGTTCCTCGCAACTGCCAATGCGCTCTGACTGTCTGTGAAGATGGTGGTGGTAGAAGACTAACCAACACCCAAATCAGCCATAAGGCATCTGAGCCACACACACTAAACAGTCGCTGTGAAAGTTGCCCTATACTTAGCCTCACAACTGGAAGTGGCCACAGTTGGCTGCTTCTTGCTCAACCAAGATATACATGAGCTACCAAGCATGAAGCAAAAGCCACTAGTGGACACACGAGTGTCATAGCAACCAGCCCAATCAGAGTCAGAAAAAGCATGCAAATCTGGCGGTAGTGATCCCCCTTGGGATAAAACAACCCAAGTAGCCGAGTACCACTCAAGTAGTGAAAGATGCGCTTAACCGCCTTCCAATGCGTGACTCTTGGGAAATGCATAAACCTGCTCATCTGTGAGACAGCAAACTGAATATCTGGCCGAGTAATGCATAAGTAGATCAAGCATCCAACAGCCTGCTGATAGAGAACAACATCAAATGCATCTCGAGCATCATGAAGACTCAGTCGTAAACCTGTCTCCATAGGAGTGGCAATAGGCTTACAGTCTTCAAGGCCAAAACGCTGCAATAATGTGTCAATATATTTCGTTTGACACAAAGCCATTCCACCATCAACTTGCATAAATTGAATGCCCAAATAGTGATGCAAATGCCCCAAATCCGACATCTCGAATGAGGCATGCAAATCAGCCTTAAAATCAGCAATATGCTTCTCAATAGGACCAGTGAGCAGCATGTCGTCAACATAGACAACAATGATCAGAAGCACATCATTAGCACGCTTAACATATAAGGTGCTTTCAGTTGGATTAAACCATGTGCAATCAGATAGGCATGTATCTTCTCATACCAAGCACGTGGTGCTTGCTTTAAGCCATATAATGCCTTCTTTAACCTGCACACGTGATTTTCATGCCCTTTCTGCACAAAGCCCTGGGGTTGAAAAACATACACTTCTTCATGCAAGTCACCATTCAAAAATGCAGTTTTAATGTCCAACTGATGTACATTTCAACCATGATGGGCTGCAAGTGCACAAATGCTCCGAACAGTAGTCATACGGCATGTAGGTGAAAGGTCTCATCAAAATCAATGCCTCTTTCCTACGCATAACCCTTTGCAACAAGCGTAGCCTTATACCTGTCAACTGTACCATCAGGTTTACGATTCAGCTTGTATACCCACTTAGTGCCAATGGCCTTCTTGCCACGAGGCAAGTCACATAAAGACCAAGTACCATTCTTCATTATAGCATCATATTCAGATTGCATAGCAGCCATCCAATTTTCTGAATTTTGTGCTTCATCAAACAAAACAGGCTCATTCTCATCACAGAGACTAGATGCAGCCATAGCATAGCAATCTGATGCAAAAGAGGCACTATGAGAGCCTGATCGAGTATGATATGACAGAGGTGCATCTAATTTACTGTCACGCAAAGTCTGCACCAACCATTTTGGCTTAGTCTTTGCCTACTCAATATCAGCTCTCTCATCAACTAGTGCATCATGTAAATCTGCATCAGAAACGGAATGATCTGCATCATCACATGAAACCTGCAAAGGTTGAGAAGTTGCCTCATTGGGACCAGCACTAGACTGTCCACCTGTAAAAAGAGGCAGCAAAGTATCATACATGTCTTTGGAGCTAACAGATGTCTCCTTAGTACATGAAAGCAATGGCTGAATAGCATCTTCCACAAAAACAACATCACGGCTAACCAGAATGCATTTAGTCTTTGGATGATACAGACGATAGCCTTTACTTTCAGAATTGTACCCAACAAAAATACATTTTACTGCTTTATCATCCAATTTTCTGCGATGTTGTTCAGGCACTAATGCATATGGCAAACAACCAAAAACACACAGATGAGCAACAGATGGCTTTCGATCATGCCAAGCCTCATATGGAGTGATAGACTGTAGCGCTTTAGTGGGACACCTGTTCAGTACATATGTTGCACACATGACAGCCTCAAGCCAGAAACTATGTGGTAAAGCTTCACTCTTGACCATACACCTCGCCATCTCCATGAGTGACCTGTTCTTTCGTTCAGCAACTCCACTCTATTGAGGTGTATACGGCACTGTACAGTGGTGTTTTATCCCACATTCAGCCAGAAATGCATTAAATTCAGAAGACATATATTCCCCCCCTCGATGAGAACGGAGGGTGCCCATTTTACATGCTCACAGATTTTCAGCCAAAACCAAAAACTGTTTGAAGCACATGAACATTTCGGACTTTGCCTTCAATGGATATACCCATGCATGCCTAGAAAAATCATCAATGAAAGTCACGAAGTAAAGATAATTTCCAAAAGAAGGTGTCTGCATAGGACCACAGACATCACTATGTACAAGCTGCAATTTCTGAGTAGCCCGAACTGAACCATCTTTTGGAAATGAGGAACGCTGCATTTTTCCCAAAACACAGCCTTCACAAACATGTTTACAGGTGCCTCAAGTTTGGGCAAAGAGGACACCATTTTAGATTTCTGCAGGCGTAGCAAACTAGCAAAATTCAAATGACCAAAGCATGCATGCCAAAGCTTTGCATCTGACATAGCCTGAGAATCATTTACTACACATGCCAAATCATTTACAGATCTTTCATAGTCTATGAGCTTATACAGCCCACGACATAAAATGCCAGAAGCAATAATCACATCGCCATTTGACAGATCATGAACTGTACACCTGTCATCAACAAATTTCACAACCAAGCCAATCTTGGCTAATGCAGAAACTGATAACAGGCTCTTCTTGATCCATGGCACAAGGAGTTTTTGGCACATGTAACAGTATTCCCTATAGGAGCAGGCTCGAGTGAAGAGAAGAAACTGCGCTGCGAGGTAATATGTTTGGTCGCCCCATTGTCAAAATACTGGCAAACATCTGAGTCTACTGCAGACATGCACTGCTCATGAGAAGATGGATCAAAACTGCATACAGTAGTAAACGCCCATTCTTCTTCCTGCACAAGATTAGCAAACTCTGTTTTTGGTGTAGAGGCCTCTGCAACAACCATTCCAGCCTCTTTCTTCTTTGCCTCTTTAACAGCCAGTTTTGGACAGTTCTTTATGATATGATCATTCCCTTTACAGTACTTACAAAACAATTTCTACTTTTCTGATTTCATCTCATCTTTATCTTCCTTCTTCGAATATGAAGAATTAGTAGATTTCTGCTTACTAGTTGAAGAGCTCCATTTTCCTAAGCCAGGAAAGCTTGATCTGCAACTCGCATAATGGACCTGTTCTGCCTGGACTGGTCTTCCTACAAGACAACAGAGACTAAATCCTCAAATGATAAGGCATTCGGATTGCCTTTCATCATCAACCGAAGAGTAGAAGCAAAACTCTGATATGAATCAGGAAGACCATTCAGAACAATCTGCACAAGTGAGCTATCTGGTATAACCTCATCAGTAGAAATCAACTGTTCCTTCAAGTCTTTGATCTTCGTTAGGAAACTATCCATAGAATCACCTTCATTCATGTGCTCACTCTCCAACTGTTTTTAGAGGTAAGCAACACGAGCCTCATTCCTAGCTTGGTACAATGTGGTAAGTGTATCCCAAGCATCCTTAGCTGTTCTACAATAGCGAATGTGAGGAATAATGGCACGTTTGACAGATGAAGCTATCAATGCATGTGTCTCGGCATCTCTGCCATCCCAACGAATCTGCTCTGCAGTAGGTGCAGCAAAAACCGTAGCACGAACAGGAATATGTAGAATATCATCATCTTCGACACCTTCTGCATCAACTTCAGTACCTGTAGTTGTAAGAGTTGCAGGTGTGATAGGACGTTTTTCAACACCCTGCACAATGTTCCACAGTCCTTTTCCAACCAACACATGTCGCATCATATAAGCCCATAATGGGTAGTTGGTACCATCCAACTTATCCTCAACAACCAACATACGGAATACATCACTGCTTTCAACCATGGCCGGTGACTAAAATACCTTGATGCAAAAAATTGACTGTATCTCAAAAAGTTGAACAGAACTGCCCAGATGAATTCTGCTAGACCTGTAGCAGACTTCGAGATGCTTATAGTGGTGAACAGAAACTGGTATATATCTTTGGCACAAAAAGACGAAATAGCATGCACAAGCACTGCAATAGTGCGTTTGGAGGCCGAAACGAGCTCAGATCGTGATTTTTGCACCACACAACGAAGCTGTTTTGATCTCGGAAACACGCTGAGTATGCTTACCAAAATTCGTGCAATTCTGAGACTGCAAACGGAGGAGTGCCGACGACACCCTAGATGAAGTGATGACCTACTCTGTGTTGGAAGCAGCCAGAGACATAGAAGACGCAGAAGCATGTAACGACGGAGCAGGGAGCCAGTCAAATCTGTTCTCAAAGAATTATGTTTTCAAATACTTTCCAAAAACCTCCAACAGTGATTTTTATCACTATTGTAACATATGTAACATAGAAAACCCCATTTTGTAATCCATAGCTCCATTTTGTGCAAGCTGAGGAGTCCTCGAGCTTGAGGAGCTTAGGTAGAACAAGCGTATCAATTTTCGTTATTTTTAGACACCGTTTACCCTTTCAAATAGCATCTAGGACCTATTTTTTAACTATGCCGGTCACTAGATGTGAAACCGGTCAAAACTAGTCTAGAAACTATAAAAAGAGCTAGAGAGCTCATTTTTGAGGTTAGCTTGTTTGAGGTTAGAGTTCTTTTGAGCTTGTAATAGTGTTCTTGAGTAATAGAGTTGATTTCTCACCTTCCATTGTGTCTTGCTTGTCTCTTCGTAGTGTGTGTGTATGTGTCTGTGCATTTCTATGCTTCTCACCTTCACTCTCACTTCATCTCACATTCACGATCTTCATATCACTCCTATCTCTTCCGCGGATTGACATTAAGGAGGTGGAGCTTCTTAACGTGGTTCTCACCATTGTGCTAGAGCAACACCAAATTTGGCGCCGTTGCCGGGGATCGAGTCTAGGACGAATGTGTGATGGTAAGAGTATAGCAAGAAGTAGCGTTGGAAGGTAAAAATTTCAGTTTTTGTTGTTGTTTTTACTTAGTTTTTAGTGTTTTTCACCTCCCCCGCACTCCATCTTCATCACCACATCATCATCTTCATCTCCAAAAAAATCAGAAAATTCACCATATCCACCCATTCTCCTCATTTCCCCTCATTTGTGCATGCGAGAGAGTGAGAGAGAGCTTTTGTGCTTGTGTGTACTTTTGTTTTCTTGAGTTTTCTTGCAGGTACAGAGCTCCAGTGCATCAGGAAAGCTTGGAAAAGGTAAAATTTTCAGTTTCTGTCAGAAATTTCCGACTGTGTCAGACCATCGCGATGGTCTGCAAAGTTCAGAATTTGAAGAAGGCGACCACACCAGCGTGTAGAGTACACTTGCGCCTCTAGGAATCCATACTTGCATTGCAAAAAATCATACTTTGGTGGACCATCGCGACGGTCTCAGACCATCGCGATTGTGTCACACCATCGCGATTGGCTCACGCCATCGCGACGGCTCGGCCGGACCATCGCGACGGTCTCACGCCATCGCGACGGTTCATTTGGACCATCGCGACGGTTCGCAGACCATCGCGACTGTTCGGTTGACCCCACACCATCGCGATTGGCTCACGCCATCGCGCCGACGGTGCCACGTGGAAAGTTGGACCATCGCGACAACTCAAATTTTGGACCATCACGATTGGCTCACGCCATCGCGCCCGGACCATCGCGATTGGCTCAAGCCATCGCATCTGTGACCATCGCGACGGTTCACTTTGGACCATCGCGATTGTTCACGTTGACCGTTGACTGACGCCATCACGACGGTTCACATTTACGCCATCGCGATTGTCCGCCTGATCGAGCCATCGCGATTGCTCACTTTTGGACCATCGCGACCGTGCACTTCAGACCATCGCGATTGTTCACCCTCACGCCATCGCGATTGTCTCACACCATCGCGATTGTGCACCCCCATCGCAAATTTTAGGGTTTTATTTTTTGGCCAATTTTGGGGCTATTTTTGGGAAATTTTTGGGTGATTATACTCATAGGAGACCCCTTAGCTCATATTTGGAGAAAAACCTGTTTGTCAGTTTTTACCCCTGAGGGCCTGAACGGTCATAACTTTTTCATCCGAAGTCCGTTTTTTGAGCTTAACAGCTCATTAGAAAGCTCTTGCCCGAGTACTACGTGACCTCAACTGTTTTTTTCTTAAAGGATACGTCTATTTTTAGATAAGCTATTTTGAGGTTGACCTAGTTTGGGACTAGGAAGCCAGGGGGTAAACATTGAAAAGTTGGGCAAAAGGGAAGGGACTTAAAAGGTTTATATACTCAAGTGCTTGATCATCCAACTGTGAATTGGTCTAATATTGAATTTTTCCAAGTCTAGCAAGGGCAATCAAGGGCAACCAAGGCAAGGCAGTGAAGGGCATAAAGCTTGGGAAGCGCGGCTTCTTGGGCATCAGAGCAACCAGAAAAGCTGACTCGAGGTTGGAAGATTACTCAACCCCCTCAGTCAATTCTTAGCTTAAGATAAACGTTAGCATTGTGGATTAACGATGATAGGAATGCCTCAAGTTCAAGAGAATTAAATTTATCAAGTCCAAGACTAAACATAAAGGTGTGTGACACGAAAACCTAAAGGAAAGAACATAAGTCTGACGGAACGAGAACTCAAAGTCCCACGGAAAGTCGAATTCCTGACGCATACATTAAGACAAGAATCTAAAGAAATCTAAAAAGAATCAAGAAAGTAATCACAAAGAATCATTGACGATCTGAGCGTGTACTGAGTGTGAAAGGAAGAAAATTAATGAACCTTAGATCGGGCAAACATATAGGTAAGTCAGACCGACGAAGCCTTAGATCATCAGAGGCAAGTGTAAGAACTACTGCACGATCGTGGGCTCAACAATTGAACACTAGTTATCCCTACGAGAGCTCAGATACTAGTGCTTCAGAAATGGCATTTAGCACAGAAAGACCAGAAGGAGGGTCGAATGTAGCCTATTTAGAAAAACCAGAAGGACCCTATAGAACGCAACTAGAGTTTCTCCGAACCAACCGATTAGGTGCTCGCATCTATGAGGATGGTTTGCGAAGGCAAGTGGTGCAAATGCACAACCCCGATCAACCCATTGGATTGGAACGTCCAGTGGTGAAATTTGAGAGAGACGCGTACATAGACAAGGAAGGAACAATGTACATCTTAAGTACGCAGCCAAACAATACCAATGAGTTTGGCGTGATTCAGCTAGAGACGTAAACTAAATCTCAAGGAAAAGAACCATTAGAAGAGCCTAGAACACCTAGAGGGAAATCTGTACTGACACGAGTACTAATCCCGGAATGGATCCCTCAGGACAACAGAAGCATATAGCTGTTTGTAAATAAAGAAACTGATGAAGCCTTTTGGAGATACAAGACAGAACTACTTAGTGAGGTAGGTATCATCACGATATACGAGTTCAAGGACCCGGATACACCTGGAAAGGTTGTATACCTGGATGAGACTTCAGAAAGAGTCTTTGTGGTGCCTGACCACGCTAAAAATACATACACATGGAGAGGTGAATTGGTATTCCCTCTATCTAGAACAAACATGAATACAAGCCAACAAGGGGCAGGAACATCATCAGCCCATGGAAATGAAGGAGAGAAAAATAAAGAAAGACCCAAAGTAAGCTTCACTCATCCCATAGGGAGAGATAGAACAACCACGGACACTAATAGAGTGGATAGACAAAGAGATCATGGAATACCAGGTGGTAGAGATGATTTTCCTCTACCTAGACCACGTGAACACGCAAGAATGTTGAGACCCACTCAGTTAGTGAAATCCATGAAGAACTACTTTGATGGGACAGGAGATCCCTATGACCATGTCGCAGAATTCAAGCAAGTACTAAGAGCAGAACAAGTTGAAGACATGTTCACGCAATACAACGCATTTGGACTAACGTTAAAGAATACAGCTTTAACTTGGTTCCAACCTTTGCAACAAAGGCAATTTAGAGACATCCATCACTTTTTAGAGTCCTTCATCACTGAATTCTCTAAAAGTGGGATTAGACATGACACGTCTTCGTTGATTCATAGCTTTAAACAAACCCCTCAAGAAACAGTAACACTGGCAGGACGTAGGTTTAGACAATATGTTGAACGATGTCCAATGCAAGAGCTACCCTCACAGGCCAAGCAAGTGTCATTGTTTCTAGATGGCTTGTTGAGCTCTAAACTACGCTCCTACGTGTACCTAAAAGAACCCAGAACGCTAGAGCAATGTGTAAGAATTTGTATAGACATTGAGGACAACTTAGGAGACGAGTTGGAACTCTCAAAGGTCTATAAGGACTCAGACTGTTCATCTCTAGCATCCACAAAATTGTCTAGCTCAATAGAAGACCTAGCAGAAAAAGTGGCTCAGAAACTAGGAGTTTCTAGCAAACCTAGGGTACTAATGAACAAGCGTTGTTACACCTGTGGTGGTGATCACATGGCAAATGCGCGTCCCAATGCACCACAACCACAAGCCAACCCTAGTGGCCAATACTGTACAATTGAAAGAAGATACACGAATCATACGGCTCAGGACTGCCCATACAACAAACAAACCGTGAGACAGAACTATCCGCAAGCATACCAGCAGCCAGGTAGGTATTACGGCCATTTCAATGCTCAGCCTTATTACTATAGGCCTCCTTAGAACTACCCATACCAGGCTCCACAGAGACCTCAACCTGTCTTAGCTCAGCAGCCACCCCCACCAGCGAATGTCATCTCAGTCAAATATGCTGCTGCAGAAGAGAACCTAAGTAGGGCTCTAGTGCCTTCTTCACCTTTGATCACAGAGAGTGACCCAAACTCAAATAGTTTTGACTCTACGCATGTAGATAGTCCACTCGCTTATTACACAGAGTCATTAGAACACGTAGAAACATATCATTATGATAGTCCACCAGTGGAACCTAGTTGGGAGCCAGACTATGCTAATGTGATGTACACAAACCCAAATCCACGGCCCCAATTAAGACAACAGAGACCACAGGGCCCTAGAGGACCATGCTTTAGGTGCCAAGGAGATCACTTCATAAAGGATTGTCCACATCCTTCAATAGCAGGGCAATCATACTACTATAACATACAAGGCTTTTATGCCGATTGTGGCAAAGAGCACATAATCAAAGATTGCCCTAAGAACCCTGTTAATGCTTCGAATGTGACACCGATCAACGTGATAGGTATTGTAAATAACGCAGATGGATCCAACCCTACATATGTGCCTATCCAAGCTATATCAAGAGCCAGGCGCTCTTACAGAACCAACAGCTTAATCAAGGGAAAGTAGCTGGAAGTAGTGAAGTTGCAGAATCTAGCAGTAAAAAGACAAAATCTTGGAAAAATTCTAGAGAAAGAATTAAGAGAAAATGGAGTAAAAAGATAACTGAGTTGGAAGGAAGTTTAAAGGAATCTAGAGCCAAAATCCTAGAATTGACTTCACAGGACTTGAATCAAGAGAATCCAGCTCAAAAATCAGGATCAGTTTTAGCGGAACCCATACCAGAAAATCTAGACATGATGTTTCGTGCATATCAGGCTAGATTAAAAGAGGGACCTCAGGTAGCTGAAATGAGCAAAAACTACCCTCGAGCTGATCTAGAAATTGAGAGAACTAAACTTTGCATGAAGATGGTAGAACTAGCACAAGCTTTGTTCGAAGCCTCTAGATATCTTAATTGGAATAACATGGCAAAACCGGAATTACATTTTCAAGGACTAATGGAGAGGCTAGAATATTTGATTGAAAGCAAAGAGAAAAAGGATCAGCATAGGAACCCTATTGTCTCAGAGACACAGGAAAGGAATGCACCATCCCTGTCTCAAGTACCCAATACAGAAAGTCAAGACAATTTGTCTTCCATACATAAATATTCACATGAATTTTTGAGAGAAATCCAAGAAGAGAAATGGAGAAAGGAACAAGGAACCCATCCTCCTATTCAAGAAATAGATGACTTGCAGGAACAATTTCCCCAAGACATCCCCTCTATTTACGATGAGGTAGAGGAGGAACAACTGAGTGAACACACAAGATTTGAATCTAATTCTTTACAAGAATTACCTCAGTTCACAGGACCTTGGGAAGCAAAGTCTATTAATATGAGAGCACCCACGATAATAGTGAGGAATGAAGAATCAGTAATCCCTAGAAACACGGAAGTGATAAAGAATACCAAAGTACAATGTAATCTCACTCTAGAGGAGTTGTTAAAGGTAAAACCAGAATTGTGGAAACATGTAGCAAATCAATTCCCCGAGCTTGCTACTACTCCCTCACAAATAGGATCACAAAATAAGGTACCAGAGATACCCGTAGAAAAGATTGGAGATGTAAGCGAAGGAGAGGAAGGTAACACTTATCTTCCAATAACCCATCAGGGCTACACCACGAAAGCCATCTTAGATTCAGGAGCCGGAGTAGCCATCGCTACCACCGCTTTATGGAAATGTTGGGGTAAGCCAGCATTAAGACCTACCAGGATGAAGCTACAAATGGCTGATGGACACATAGAAAAACCATTAGGCTTACTAGAAGGCATATCTCTCACCACTTGTGGTGTAGAATTTGAGCATACCTTTGCCATTTGTGACTTTGCAAAAAATCATGCTTATGAGATGATATTGGGACGACCATTCATGCGTCAATTGCAAATTGTACAAGATTGGGGAACTAATTCTTTGTACTTGCAACATTTAGGAGTGACTACCAAAGTCAATCTTAAAGACTATTCACATCGAGATGTAACCCCAATACAATGGAATACCATCCATAAGACACCAGTAGAGACGGAATCCGTGCACTCATTAGAATCAGATCCTTCTTGGTTGCATGAGGATACTCATTTATGGATGTGTAAAGTAGCAAAACAAGAGGAAGAAAGGTTAGAAGCCAGGACCTTAGGAGCAGAACAACATCCACGAACCCTTCAGGATCCACCTTATGCACCTGTAGTATTTCCAGACGAAGAGTTTGAACCCCATGGTTGGGCAGAAATCCTAGCAACCATGGATGTAGCCACCAATGAAGAACAATGGACACCCCACTGTGACGAGGATGGCTATGACATATCAGTTTTCACGATAGAGCCAATCATGAGTGATTCAATTTTAAAAGAGTGTGAACCTAACACTGAGGCATTTGAGGATGCAAGTGATTTTGATTTAGAATCAATTATCATGGACTCACCCTTTGCATCAGAAGAAGAATATTTCTACGAAGTAGAGACTCACCCTCAGAGACAGGAAGAAATTACAAATGAGGTGAGGTTAGCCACTCAAGTGACTACTAAGAGTGAAGGCAAGAAAAGAAAGAAGAAAGAAACCATGTCAGAAAAAGAAGAATCTTTGTTTGAAGTACCCAAGAACTTAAAGAAATATGAAATCGAAGATAGAAGGATCATGGTACGAATGCCTAATAGAAAGGCGAATGACAGACAAGTATATGATAACCGAGAGAAAACCAAGAAAATAATCGTAGCCATAGAAGGAGAAGAAGAAAAATGTACAAACATAGGGCATGATTTGACAACTGAAGAAGAAGAAGAGCTAGTTGCCCTATTGCGCGAATATAGAGATGTTTTTGCTTGGAGTTACAAAGATTTGAAAGGAGTAGATCCAGACATATGTTCTCATAGAATCCCTATGACTCCAGATGCAAAACCGACAAAACAGAAACCATACACGTACAATGATAACTACGCTGCGAAGATTAAAGAGGAGATAGATCGCTTGATAGAAGCAGGATTCATTTACGAAATTGAGCATACCGAATGGGTATCCCCCATTGTGGTTGTGCCCAAGAAGAATGGAAAATTGCGTGTGTGTGTTAACCTTAAAAAGTTAATGCCGCCATGATTAGAGACAGTTATCCTCTTCCTATCACAGAACATCTATTGGAAAGAGTTGCGGGCAAGGAAGTTTACAGCTTTCTTGATGGATTCTCAGGTTATAATCAAGTAGCCATTGCTCCAGAGGACCAACACAAGACGGCTTTTGCCACTGAATGGGGCATATTTGCATTTCCTGTGATGCCATTCGGCTTAACAAATGCACCCGCCACTTTCCAGCGACTCATGTGTCATGTTTTTAAGGAATTCTTACGCAAGAGTTTGGAAGTATATGTCGATGACATATGTGCTCATTCTAATATCAGGCAGACGCATATTCCCGAGTTAAGACAAATATTTGACAAATGTCGAGAATATCAGGTTTGTTTGAACCCAGAAAAATGCGTTTTCATGGTCAGACAAGGTAAAATTCTAGGACACATTGTGTCAAAAAATGGAATCTCTACGGATGAGGAAAAAGTGAAGGTAATTGCAGAATTACCTAGACCAACTAATGTGAAAGAGGTACAGGCATTTATGGGCCATTGTGGTTATTATAGGAGATTCATACACATGTATGCAATCATAGCCAAGCCTTTGTACTCTCTTTTAACCAACTTTGAATGGACAGATGAATGTGAAAATTCATTCAATGAACTCAAACGACGCTTGTGCTCAGCACCTATATTGACTACACCAGATTGGAGTAAGCCATTCCATGTACATGTGGATGCATCCAATTATGCCATAGGATGCGTGTTAGCACAACCCACGAATGAAGGTAACATAGATCTCCCCATAGCTTACGCGAGCAGACAATTGAACGCAGCAGAAAGAAATTACACCACGACGGAACGGGAAGGATTAGGGATGATCTACGCGGTAAAGAAGTTCAGACACTACTTGTTGGCCAACAAATTCAAGCTCTTTACAGATCATCAAGCCCTATTGTACCTAGTCAACAAACCATGTAACACAGGACGACTAATACGTTGGTTTCTATTACTCATGGAGTATGATTTTGAAGTAGTAGTCAGGAAAGGAAAGACACATCTTAGAGCTGACCACCTTTCAAGATTAACCTCAGGAGAAGCTCCTCAAGGAGTAGCGGATGATCTACCAGATGCTTATTTGTTTAATCTTGAGATAGCACCAGAATGGGCTAAACCAATAGTCCCTATTCTGACATATGGACCCAAGAATCCTAGGATAAAGATCAAAGAGGGAGAGATTACCAAGTCTCAGAGATACCAAATAATGGCAGGAAGCATATATAAATAGGATAATCAAAAGATTCTTGCTTGTTGTGTAGATGAATCAGAACATACGAATTGGTTGCAATTAGCACACATAGGTGCATTAAAGCAACATCATTCAAAACATCGAACATTACAGAAACTGCATAGATTAGGAGTATATTGGCCTACGATGGAAGCAGATGTCTACAGGTTGTGTAAGGAATGCAATGTTTGTTGTGAAAGACCACCAGTAGAGCATGCTACATTATATCACGTGTCTCTCACACCAGACTGGAGTGAACAATTAGTGACATACTTGAGGACGAAGACATTCCCTCAAGGAATGACTTTAGCACGACAACGCAGTCTAGAGCAGGAAGCTCAAGATTATTCACTTATTGGCGATAACCTATACAAAAGAGGACGAGATGGATATCTAAGACAATGTGTTCATGAGAGCGATTATCTGAGCATACTAGAGACTGCACACCAAGGTGTTGCAGGAGGTCATTTTGGACCCGATAGGATAATCAAAGCCATCCTCTTTGCAGGATTATGGTGGCCCACTCTTCACATGGATGCTCATACCTATGTAAAGAGATGTGATGTGTGCCAAAGAACTCAGTTTCCTACTCGCAGAGATGAAATGCCATTGAAACCCATGATGGGCGGACGTGCATTTTCTAAGTGGGGTATAGACTTTGTAGGACCCATTAACCCCCCTGCAAAAGGTACACATGCTGAATACATTATTGTTGCCACAGATTATCTTACAAAATGGGTAGAGGCAAAAGCCACGAAAAAGAATGATGCACACACGACTGCAAAATTCTTATTTGAGAATGTCTTTACAAGATATGGATTGCCTATAGAGTTAGTGAGCGATCGCGGAACTCACTTTCTAAACCAAGTCATTGAATATTTGTTACAGGATTTAATGGTGATTCACAAGAAATCCGCACCATATCATCCTCAGGCAAATGGTCAGGCTGAAAGCACTAAGAAGATACTTTGTAACGTACTGACGAAACTCGTGAACAACAAACGTTTAGATTGGGACAAACAGTTACACCACGCTGTTTGGGCATATCGAGTGGCCTACAAGACCGTACTCAATGCAACTCCCTTTCAGATGGTTTTTGGTCAGAATGCAGTGCTTCCTTTGGACTTCTTGATACCAACCCTTAAGGTTGCACAAGAACATTAGTGGACCGGCCATGAATTATCAGCAAGAATAATGGACTTGGAACGATTAGGAGAAACCAGGCTAAAGGTAGCAGCAGGAATATATGCAGCGAAGAAGCGACAGAAAGCATATTTTGATGCACATGTGAAAGATAAAGGCCTAAAAGAAGGAGATTTAGTTCTAGTATATACGTTGAAACAACACACACGGAAGTTAGAAAAGCGAGGTTATGGACCTATGATCATTAACAGACTCTCAACAAGTGGAGCAGTACAGTTAGCCACCTTAGAAGGAGACGTAATGCCTAATTATATTAGTGGCTGTAGAGTCAAGCTATATCAGGAACCTCTTACTGAGGATATGCTTAGACGACTCACGTTGGCAAAGAAGCGTAAGGAGGAAGAAAATAGAATACGAGCGGAAGCTCAGGCAGAAGCAATAGAACGCATTAAACGCATGAAGTTAAGAAGACAAGGACTAGGGAGAGAACATTATAACCATCTGGAAACTACACCCAGATATCCCATGGCCATGTGTCAAGTAAAGTCAACCACTCATCCTAGTATAGTGGACAGGAGACCATTCATTACAGTCAGGCTAGAGCACGACAACCCTTGCCAAGAGCTCAGGGCTTTAATTGACTCAGGTGCTGCGACTAGTGCGATTAGATGGTCCCACTATAAGGATTCAGGAATAGAAATGCGGCCAATTGAGGCATACCTCATAGGGCTAGGAGGCATGGAAACCCCTTGCATGGGTGAGGTGGACCTTCCTATCCTCATTAAGGAAGTGACCATGACAGCGAAGCTACTAGTGTGCCATGATGACGACCTGATAGAACCCCTAATCCTTGGCCAAGATTGGCTATACGATCACTCAGTGGACCTAAATCTTAGACAAAGCTCCTTACAGATTGGAACCTTAGAGCAGAAGCGAGTGATACCGCTTGACTTCCCTAACGGCATTCCAACTGAGGTTTGTAACCCTAGACCCAATGAAATACATGCGACGGAAGACCGGAAGATCTTTGGTCAGATCAGTCACGTTACGTCTACACCAACCCACTCGGGCTTGGCTAGAGACAATTGTCAATCAGAAGGACGACAGGAGATCTTCCCTGGGGCTTCCTGCAAACTAGAAGGGGTAGCTACCCAACCGCTAGGGCAGATGGACATAATCAGCGGTCAGGTGGGTTGCATCAGCGGCCAAATGAGCACAACACCCTGCGGTGCTCATCCTTCCAAACTTGCTGCGGACTGGCCTAGATTAAAGATAAATAACGAATCACTTCCTAATGGGCAGGTCACGCAAGTGTTGGATCTCCCTTCTTTTCCAAAGCAGAGCGTCCAATGGACCTCTCAAACCCAACCACGAACGAGTCAACCACAACAGAGGAACCCAGACCGATGACACCACCAGACAAGGCAAAGAAAGCAGAAGTATCAACATCACAGAACAAGTGGCACGAAACAAATATGGGTGCCAAATGGACAGCAACCACAGGCTATTGGCAACACTGCAGACGAGAACAGGACAAAGTTTCAACAGAAACAGAGTCAGCATCCAAAATCCCCTCGATCTTCTTCCCCAAGTACAAATACTCGGCAGATTTGGATCGCCAAGAAGTATCTTATCAATCGACCCACACCCATGCAGATTTGGGTACCCAAACAATGTATTATAGCCCAACCCTCAAGCCATGTAATATATACCCCTCAGAAATCTTTCCATCCGTCAATACCACCAAACCCGATACCACTTTTCGTCCCTCAGCAGAAACACACCACCCACTCAAAGACTCTTAGGAAATGGATACCGAAACGTATCCAGACGTCTTCTTGTACCCCCTTATCTAAAAATTCTCCCACCCCGTTTAAACTCCATCCTTGTAATAATTCACCCTCAACCAAACCTTGTATAAATTCATACACCAAAACCCCACATCATGCATAATAAAAGCTCATCAAGAAATGTATGCATAATCTGACAATGTAGACGTCTAGAGACCTTCATTAGTTTTGCAAAAAATCATAGCATCAATCACTTCACAACACCTAGCTACACGGGTTACACATCGGTTATGGAAAGGGATTGCGGTCTCACCTTAATGGGATCATAATTAATTTCCATACTAATGTGCTAATCTTTTGTAGCAGATCTTTTCCATTAGCTCGTCAGTCATCATGCAAACCGAAGAAGGACCATCAGAAGCTGGCCCAAGCACACCAATGGCCAATATTGGAGAATTACTCGCCGAATCTTATCATACGATGCAACCACCAGAGTTTCAAGGTTTTCCAGGACCCATGCCAATCGACGATCCTCCTAGAGGATATATTGAGAAGATTCATCGTAATTCTCACTAGTTTCAAGGCCTAGCAGGACCATTAGCAGACGCTGATTTCATATTTGAGGCCAATTTGGCATTTGATCTTCGCACATGGACCAAGTACCAGTTCTTTTCAAGAGAATTTGAAGGACTGCAGAATACACAAGATTTAACGCACGTTTGGGCACGAGCGGGATTTACAGAATATTTTAGTGACCCTCTGCCTAAACCCGATTTTTACAGATGCTTTTACCTAGTAACCACCTTGACAGCTTCAGAGAACAAGGATCTACCCGGAACATTCATGTTACCATCCTTGGTAAATGACCCTCCATTCAGAAGGTTTTATTTGTCCAAAGATTTAATTCGTGCAGCTCTCAAAATACATGGAACGCATACTCCGACGGAGAGAGAACGGCTAGTCCCAGAGCAGATGAAACGTGGTGATGTTACCAAGTGGGAGGATATTTCAGCTATAACCCCTGAGCTCTCCAAGCCATTGCGGATATGCATGCAGCATTTTGCTTTCCCAGCTCAGGATCGTTTTACCATGCCCCACAAGAGAATTTGGTTTGGTTTATACTTAGCATGTACTGGACCTCAAACGGTTGATCTAGCTAGCTGGATAATTGATCAACTCTATTTGGCACAACATAGATGGGAACGAAAGAAAGTCATCAATGGATGTTGTGCACTTACAAGGATTATATACATGTGTTTGGCATATGATTTACCCATAGAGCGCGCCATGACTAGTGAGGAACTGAAGGCATTTAAAGGAACCACAAAGAAAGCTAGAAAGGCTAGCAAAGGTAGAGCCGGAAAGCGGATGAGAGGCACTATCCCATGCCTACAAGTCCCAGAATCACCCTCGCCACAACCATCTCCAGAGCAGTCACCGACAACAGCCACTCCCACAGTACAACCTATTCGTATCAGATTATCAAGACCAGTTGTAACGGAGGGCACCACCAGTACTGTTGCACCCCAAGCAGCCACAACCACAAAACCTATCACCACAACAGCTGAAATTCCCACCACCATTGGTGCGGAAGCATTCTCTTTTCCAATACCCCATTTAGAAGCAGAACAAACAGCACCACTGGATCCAACTTTTGATTTTGAGATGCCCGATGCATTCTCCAATGAGTTCCAGTTTTCAGAAGGACAATTGTTTTCTCAAGAATTTGAAAGGCCTAGCTACCCTACCACACCCAGGGATCAGCCACAAGGACAGATTGTGTCTAGCTCTGATGGCGAAAGAACAGCAACCGATGACGACGAAGGCGATGATGAAGCTAGCCAGGGAACTCAGGAATCCCAAGAGCATGAATAGACAGATGGCCAAGGACAACAAACAGACACACATGGTGATACAAGTACCCATGAAGATGAAACTTATGAAGCAGCCGCTTACACACTGGCTATTAAGAAGCTGTATAAAACTATGGAAAAGGTTTGGGCACGCAAAAAGCTGACTGAGGAAGAGAGTCAAGCGATAATAGAACAAGAACTTGTCACAGGCGGATTCGAAGACGCATACATCAAAGGATTCAGAGAGTTAGTCAAATCAGTAGGCTCCAACGAAGCACTTAGGTACTTGCAAAGAAAGCCACTACCACAGTTTGACCCCCGCAGAGTACGACTACTTTCAAAGCCCGGCGAATACATTCGTGTACCAACAGGAGCACAGTCTTCAGAACAAGCCAGGGAGGTGCAACAGTACAAGGATTACGACCACCACATACTAGAGAGATGACTCTCCTCCCAACCAAATGCCTCTATATATAGCTCTCTCCAGGGGACTGCCTTCTTGGGCAGGTGGATACTAACCATCCAAGTGTCAGCCATGTAACTACATGTGCGCCAAGTGTCCCAGTTAACTCGAGTTAACTCAAGTGGATGCTTCTAGAAGGCTCTAGAGCTCTTTGGGCAAAACACTCTCCCCATGTACCCCATGGGGGTTGAACCCAAGACCTCCTCCTTCACATCCTTGAGACTTAACCACTAAGCTAAGTGGATCACTTGTTCACAAGAGCACAAGACCTCCTAGTAAGTCTAAACTCGAGATCTTTGGTCATACACACGGATGACCAAACGGTATCCGATTTCAGATCTGTCTGAACCGGCCAGACCCTTGGATCATAGAATTACTTTATTACATTCTTTCCCCCTTGGAAAATATTTTCGTCCTCGAAAATAGAGCTATATACATACTGTAGGCAACCCCCGAGCCTCATGTTCTAAAACTGGAAGAACATGGTCATGTTCTAGAACTGGAAGAACATGTCTCATCTCTGTGGTGGCATCCCTGCCCAAATGATTCAAAACACTATCCAAGTTTGCACTTTGATGAACGGGACAAAGTACAAACTAGTGAAGAATAATAAAGGTGGATCTAATGACATCCCTAGCTAATTCACAGTTTCTGGATGTGCGATCTAGGCACAAACATGTGAACTAGGTGGATTCAAATTACTAGTCCATTTCTAGGCATAACTGGTGCATGGGCTTAGTAATGAAGGTGGGATTCTTATCCCTCGCAAGACTTTGAGAATTCTTGATTCACTTGAATTTGTTTTGGAATCTTGAAGTTAGGTTTGATCTTCAAGGGAATTAAAACTTCAGAGAAGGAGTTTAAATTCAAGAAGAATCTCAAGATACTTCAAGACGACTTCAAGATCAAGGAAACTGAAGATATGAAGTAAGTAACTTCCAAGATCTTCTTAGAACACTTCAAGCCTAAGTGTTATTGGTCAGAAATATTTGATAAATTTCTGAAAAAAGTTGAACTTTGACTTTAAGTTGATCTTTTCAACCAAGGATTTGATTGACAAGTCAAGCACCAAGTTTCTAGTATAACTTGGTAAATTCACTCTTTTGACTCAAAGAAATGCACAAGAATTGCATTCCCAGTAAGGAGTCAAAAAGATTGAATGTGACCTGAACTTAGTCTCAAGTGAAACATTATTTGAATAATAAAACTCATCGATAGAACCTCAGTGGGTCGACACACTGATGTTAGTTACCACACTAGTATCTTGTGGTTAGATACCAATGCAACAGTACAAGGATTACGACCACCACATACTAGAGAGATGACTCTCCTCCCAACCAAATGCCTCTATATATAGCTCTCTCCAGGGGACTGCCTTCTTGGGCAGGTGGATACTAACCATCCAAGTGTCAGCCATGTAACTACATGTGCGCCAAGTGTCCCAGTTAACTCGAGTTAACTCAAGTGGATGCTTCTAGAAGGCTCTAGAGCTCTTTGGGCAAAACACTCTCCCCATGTACCCCATGGGGGTTGAACCCAAGACCTCCTCCTTCACATCCTTGAGAATTAACCACTAAGCTAAGTGGATCACTTGTTCACAAGAGCACAAGACCTCCTAGTAAGTCTAAACTCGAGATCTTTGGTCATACACACGGATGACCAAACGGTATCCGATTTCAGATCTGTCTGAACCGGCCAGACCCTTGGATCATAGACTTACTTTATTACAGGAGGCACGCCTCATCCCCGAAAGTTCGTTGGCAGCAGGAACCATCCTTGTAGATTCCCCACCCCGCGCTACAACTGTACATACCTCAGTAGTCACTGAAGTACCGACCACCCCAACCGCTCCTCCATCACCGCCCATCCCTCCAGCCTCCCCTCTTCACCCTCCTTCCCCCAGACCAACATCTTCATTCGCCGGTGGCGTAGCAGAAATCGTCTTTACGACCACTCACCCCACAATTCCTGCACCCATTAGACCCAGTCTACCCCCTCACACATCCACCTTTCCATTCAACCCATTCCTCCATCCATCTTTCTCGTCCTTCCCCACACCTCCACGACCCCTTTTCCCATTCCCACCGCCATTAACCTTCTCCCCAGTCTCACCTCCCCAACCCACGGTAACCCCTATTTCCCCTTTCCACCAAGCTGCACCAGCCAGTCCACCTGTAAATTACTCCTCAACCTTTGTAAATCCCGTATTTACACCAGCACAAGCACCCACAGTCACACCCATATTCACAGTCACCGCACTGGACACGTCCAATGACATGGACATCTCACCACCCACTGCACCATCACTGACTTCACTCATGACACAAACATATTTAGGAACCTCACAATTTTCCACAATCACCACAGCATCCACCTTCCCACCCCCATTCCCCGTTCCCTTTGCATCTACACCCACTGCATCTTCATTTAGCACCCCATTAATACTATCACCCACGGTAGATAATGCATTTCGACAGATGTTCATGTGTATGACGCAAGTAAGAGATGAGCTCACATCTCTTGGCGATAATTATCAGCAGCTGCAAAGGACAACCAATGACTTACAGTTGCAGCTTAATTTATTGTCTACTGAGAATGCCTCTCTGAACACCCGATACCAGGAATTACGCGAGGCATATCACAAATTGGAACTAGAAAGCGAAGAAAAGACCAAAGAAGCCACTGCTGACCTGGATAACTTATTAAGAGCCGAGACAATGCGCAACGCAACGCTAACGAGAAATATGGGCTTACTCAGAAGACATCAAAGCCAGCGCTTACAGGACCAGAATCGCGAAAACTTAGAAGCAGCCCTAGACCATCCAGACCAACCACTCAGTCCTAGTCGGTTCAAAGCCATTCCCTCAGACTCGATGAGGATGCTGCTAGAAGATCATGTAAGATTGCTAGATGAATACGACCGCATGAACGAGGAGTTACAGAAACTCAAAGAAGATCACAAATTACTCCAGTTACGAGCACCGGCACACCAAGACATACCAGCACCTGTGGACCCCTCTCCTGACATCTTAGAGGAACTCAACGCATTACGGGCCCAGGTATCACACCTTGAATCAAGGATCGCAGTATATTAAGCACCACCAAGGCTAGATTCCCCACCTGAGCTTCCGGTTGAGGAAGAAACTGTCACCATCCCGGTGGAGGAAACGTTTGAAGAGGCGTATGAGCCACAACCCATCCCAGGCGGACACGTCACGGCCGAAGGCCAGATGACTTACGAACTCCCAACCCCCGCATGGATGAAGACTATTGAGGAACTTGGAACAACGCACTCAGCTAGAGTAGAGGCACAATTACATGCCATGGCGATGATAGAAGAAAGAATTTTACAGTCTCCATTCTTTGCTCATTTGGCCCCGCGACGATACATATCTGGGCATGAGCTACAGTATAAACCATATTTTATGTTAATGGCCGAATACCAGTTAGCCATTGAGAAAGAGACAGGTAAGAAACCATCGCATGCGACTCAATTCGAGGAGGCCGATCTACCACTTGATGCGCAGCAAGGAGAGATCTATCAACCAGAGTGGCGCAAAGAGTTACTACAGCAGTATCCAGAAATGATGAGTACATGGGTAAAGGCACCTTTGCATTTAAAGTAGAACCCATGTTGGGGACCAGTACCACGACGCCGCTCCTGGACTGCCTTTGCTATTAAGGTACAAAACAATAAGCAGTGCCAAAACTGGTTGAATTATCCCTATTTTAAGCCACCCATTGAGTTACCAACTGTAGGCTACATGATGGCTACAATTCGCCACTGGCTCCCTAGATTAAAGCATATGGACGATATAGCGGCGCATATGACTGTCAAAATCTTTGACATGATGCAAATGGTTTTTAAAGTCTTCCGACGCATCAAGGCACCTCATGTAAACACCCCGGGCTTTGAGCATGGCAATTTCGATCTGGTATATGATATGAGTACAACGCCATCACTACGGGTGTGTTATGCCTGGCATTGCAGAATAAAGTACCTACCGGCGTGCTACAAGCAGCCATTCGAAGAGATGTTCACAACCGGCTTCTGGGAATACCATTCAGAGGTATTCATAAGCAGGCCTACACATTTATTACACTTATTTGCCTGTGAACGAATGGTCTATTCCACACACTATCAGCTTCCGCCACTGGAAGAACCGCAACCAATCGACTGGGAGAAACTCGAGGCAGATCTGGCCCGAGGCATTCGTATCTCCGAGCACACCCTTGCTCAAGACCTCCTACAGAACTATATCCGGCAGACCTCACAACAAGGTTCTGTCAGGGATGACAGAAGCGAGAGGGAGGGGGGTGTTGGAAGCAGCCAGAGGCATAGAAGACGCGGAAGCATGTAATGACAGAGCAGGGAGCCATTCAAATCTTTTTTCAAAGAATTATGTTTTCAAATACTTTCCAAAAACCTCCAACAGTGATTTTTATCACTATTGTAACATATGTAATATAGAAAACCCCATTTTCTAATCCATAGCTCCATTTTGTGCAAGCCGAGGAGTCCTCGAGCTTGAGGAGCTTAGGTAGAACAAGCGTATCAATTTTCGTTATTTTTAGACACCGTTTACCCTTTCAAATAGCATCTAAGACCTATTTTTTAACTATGCCGGTCACTAGATGTGAAACCGGTCAAAACTAGTCTAGAAACTATAAAAAGAGCTAGAGAGCTCATTTTTGAGGTTAGCTTGTTTGAGGTTAGAGTTCTTTTGAGCTTGTAATAGTGTTCTTGAGTAATAGAGTTGATTTCTCACCTTCCATTGTGTCTTTCTTGTCTCTTCGTAGTGTGTGTGTATGTGTGTGTGCATTTCTATGCTTCTCACCCTCACTCTCACTTCATCTCACATTCACGATCTTCATATCACTCCTATCTCTTCCGCGGATTGACATTAAGGAGGTGGAGCTTCTTAACGTGGTTCTCACCATTGTGCTAGAGCAACACTCTGATACCAATTGTTGGAGTTAGACGTCTGCGGAAGCACGCGAACAACACAAGGAAGAAGAAGAAGCTTGGAGCACAACACACAATACAGAATGTATTACTAGAGAATGTACAAAGATAAGTAGCCCATTAGGGCAATAGGCGTATATACAAGCCGGGGAAAAAAACCTCCTAAAAAGGCAAAAAAGTGCCCCGGTGGTCCTAGTGTGTTCACACACATCACTACCTAAATATATCAACAATACACATCACCTAGAATGTCGATAGATTCACCATCTACCCTTAAAGTGATTGTTCTTTTTTCGTAATCAATTGTTGCAAAATTTTGAACTAATCAGTCCATGCCTATAATTGCATCAATCTATTTGATTTCCGTCACATGAAAAGTCCCAAAAAGGCATATATCAGAAAAAGTAAATGCAAGGTTTTCAATATATCCTTTCGTATAGTACAGCCATCCTTTGACCATCTCCACAATTCTTTTTATCTACTTATTTAGGGCTATCACTAAATTGAAAGATAGAAAACAATGCATACTTCTTGAACCGATCAAAACTTTAATTCTATGCATAGAAATCTTACTCAAAATCATAATTATAGAATCTCTTGGGAAAGAACAAGCCACCATGCAATGTAAAGTAGAGTTAGGACACTTATTCCATCATCCACTTTCTCAATTGTTGCATCTTCCTCAATCATATTTATCATCTTGGATTTTGTAGGCCAAAAGATTGAGTTGTTTGGGCATTCATTTGTTTGATGCCCTTGCTCCCCACAATGGAAACACAAAGCAAGTCTTTTTGCCCACTCAATAAAATCAGGGTCTTGTTGCCAACGGGTGGGTTGATGCCTCCTTTGATTTTCCACTTGAGCAAGATTCTTACCTTCATTGAAGTCTTCTTTGAATTGGGTATTTCTTCTATGTCCGTTTCTTTTGCACTTCAAGAGTTATAACTTCTTCAAATTCATCTTCATCTTCACTTGAATGAAAATCTCTTACCAAGTTACCTCCATTACCTCTATTGTGGCTACATTTTGATGTATGCTCTAACTCCTTTTGCTTGCCCCTCCATGATGATGAGCTTTTTGAAGGACTTGGCATACTTGCTCCACTCAATGTAGTGCTAACTTGCACTTGCTCTTCATGTACTTGATTTGCATGTACAAAATCTTCTTCCTGTAAATCATTCACACCTCCATACCAAGGTTTTAACTCATCAAACACAACATCCCTTGACACTCTAAGATTTTTAGTGATTGGATTATAACACCTATACCCCTTTTGCTCATTTGAGTAGCCAACAAAAATGCATTTTTCAGCCCTAGCATCAAGTTTACCTTCTCTAACTTCTTGTGGAACATGAACATAGCATATGCACCCCAAAATGCTTAAATGAGACAAATCTGGTTTCCTTTGATAGTATACCTCATCTGGAGTAAGATCATGAACTCCTGAAGTTGGTGTCCTGTTCATAATATATGCTGTTGTGGTTTCTGCATCAGCCCAATATGAGAAAGGTACATTCATCTCATTCAACATGCATCTAGCTACCTCTGCAATTTTTCTATTCTTTCTTTCTAAAATACCATTTTGTTGACGGGTATACTTGCATGTGTACTGCCTCCTTATGCCTTCATCTTCTAAGAACCTTGTGAACTCATTGGAGAAATATTCTCCCCCTCCATCTAACCTTGGGATCTTTTGTGTCGAACCTTCCATCCTTCCTGAGGACTGATTTTGCTCTAGTAGTGCTTCCTCAATTAGAGTTTTCTGATCACTCAAGAATAGTGGAAGAGAGAAAAATAGAACTTGTACAAGATAAGAAAAAAATCTAACATAGAAGAGTAGACAAGATATGAATCAGAGAAAGAGAAGTTCTGGTATTATAGATTTGAATCAATCGATACGAAAGCTTTGGAAAATAGATTCTTATCATTGCCTCGACCTCCCGTCCATCCCCAATCTATCACAATCTCATTCACACTCGCACTGTCAATCACACTCTCACTCTCAATCTCACTCTCAATCATAAGGTGTCTCTCTAATTTTTTGTCTCCTCCTGCTTGATGCAATAAATCTCCTTCAAGATAGATTTTATCATCCCCAAGGAAGTGTGATATCTACCAAATATAGAAAAGGTCGGCTCTCCCCATGTTGCATGCAAAACTTTTGCAAAAACATGTGTTTGTAGTAGTCAAGTGCTTTCTTTAGCGGTACATATCTAAAAATAGAAGAAAAGCAACATAAAGACATATCCAAAGACATCTATAAGTGGGCATGGCAACACGTATGCTTCAAAATCATGGGTTCCAATAGAAATATAGAAGCCCACTTTTTTTCACTACCTAAAAATTGGCACTTTTCCAAGCCTTGTAACACAAAAAATAGTGAGGAATTAGCTCAAGCTTGTGAGAAAAAAAGTGCTCAACTCTTCACTCTACACAATAGTATTAGAGATGACCTAACTCGAAATCTACCTCCAAGTATAACTTTTGAGGCCTTCAAGTATAGAAATTCAAGAGAGAGGATAAAATCAAGGAATTTTCTTACAATGAACTAAATGTAGAGCCTTAGACAAGGTACTTAAAACATGATTCACAAAAATTTCATAGAGACACTTTTATTCTCATATGCATGCTCTACCATTCTCTCATACATCATTTCTCTTAATTCTTTCATCTTCATGTTGAATTTCAACCAAAAAATATGATGCACATATGTTTTAGAGAGAGAATATAACACTTTTCATCCCTAAATTTTTCCTACACAAATAAAATCATCTACTTATTCATTCTAAACATTATCCCCACAATGTAATTTGGAAATTTCAAAATGAATTATGTCACCATCAAAAGGCGTGTTACAATTCTTTGCCCCTTTTAAGAACTATTTCCTCAAATTTGGAAAGAAGGATAATGTGCCAAAAGATCATCTAAGTTCACCCAAGCTGAATCTTCTACTAGATATGTGTGCCATTTCACCTAAATCTCTACTATATATCTATTTTTAAGTAAACTTTTCCTTCTATCTAATACCATTTCATGTCGAAGCTCAAAAGAGGCATCATTTTTTAGCTTATAGTTGTCCTCCAAAACATGAGCAATATTAGGTACATATCTTTTAAGTAAGCTAACATGAAATACAAGATGCACATTTAAATGTTCAAGTATTCTAATAAATAAGCAAGACATCCAATCTTTCTTGAAACTTTAAGAGGATTTGCATATCATGGAGAAATTCTATGATCATTCCCTAGCGACAAGTTAGATCGGTGATGATTGACTTTAAAATAGCATGCCAAGTGGTCCTGTCTTCAAAGCATAGAGTTTCTTTTATCCTTTTTTATCTTCTTTTATGTGTTTCTTAAGTTTTCCAATTTCTTCATCCATCTTCTCAAGCATTTCTTTAGATACTTCTACTTTATTTGGAAAGCCAAAAAATAAAGGTGGAGTCAAACAATTATAACCATACATATCCTCAAACCGGAGTCAATTTTATAGATGAATGCCTTGCACTGTTGTATGCATACTCGACTAAGGGAAAATATTCACTCCAATTATCTTGCTTTTCATTCACGGACATACACAACATATCTTCAAGTACTCGATTAACACTTTCGATTTCCCCATCAGTTTGTGGATGGAAAGCTATACTCATATGAAGTTGAGATCCAATCGATTCAAATATTTCTCTCCAAAAGTTTGATGTGAATATAGAGTCTCTATTAGAAATTATGTTTTGAGGCATTCCATGCAATCGAAAAATTTTGTTTACAAATAGTCTTGCAACATTCAAGGCAATATCAGTCTTTTTCATAGGAAAGAAATGTGCCATCTTGGTAAGTCGATCAACTACCGGAGATATGTTATTATGTCTACATTTGGTTGTAGGTAATTTATTGATAAAGTCCATAGAGATAGACTCCCACTTTTGATTTGGAACATCCAAAGATTGAAGCATTCCATATGTTCTCTTAAACTCATATTTCACATATTGGTACTTTAAACATTCACAAACATATTTATGAATATCCTGCTCCATACAGATTAGAACTATCAATGCAGACTCAAGATATGCATAATTGATTGTTACAATACAAAGATCCATTCTCCAAATGAAATTTGTCTTGATACATCAATCCTTTGTTTGCATAATTGATTGTTACAATACAAAGATCCATTCTCCAAATGAAATTTGTCTTGATACATCAATCCTTTGTTTGCATGCACAAAATTCAAGATAGGTGCGTAAAAAAATTCATGTTTTTGTTCATTTTAAATTTGATTGAGAAAATCAAAATTTGTTACAGAAAAGAGATTACATAAAGGTCTCCCACTCAATGCATTAGCGACCATATTCTCCTTACTAGCCAGATGCTTAATGTCAAAATCATACTTACTTAATAACTCAATCCAGCGCTTTTGCCTTTTGTTAAGCAATGGTTATGTGAAAATCTATTTTAGACTCTAATGATTTCTTTTCAATTTAATCTTAACCGCTAAGAGTAGATGTCTCCAATGCTTAAGAGCATGTACAACAATATGCATTTCTAGATCATGAATATGACTATTAAGTTTATGTTTTCTTAATTTTCTAGATTCATATGTAACCACCGTACCATCTTGTGAAAGAACACATCCTATCTGACTATTACTTGTATCATATGCAACCACAAAAGTATTTCCAATTTTTGGTATTTTGAAAACACACTTTTCAATTATTTTTTGTTTTAATGATTCCAACGATTTTTGATAGGTCTCACTCCACACAAATCTTGCATTCGTTTTGATCAATTATGTGATGGGATTAGCTATTTTAGAGAACTCATTAATATATGCTCTTTTGTATTGTGCAATCCTAAAAAAATTTCTAACATCCCTTACAGTTTTAAGAACTGGCCCATCAGCTATTGTTTTTACTTTATCGAGATCTATATGAATTCGTTCTTTAGAAATGACTCTTCCTGATACACAAGTTTATCCTTAGAAAAGAAAAATTTAGTCTTTTTTCCATACAATGTAATTTTGAATGTCTTATTTCTTTACTTGATCCATGAATGTATGCATTAAAAAGTTTTCGAAGCAATGGCAAGAGCTCCTCCATCAAAGTATACCGTTCTCTAGAGTTCAAAGCAATTCCAAATACATATAGGCAAAGTATCTTTTCATTTTTATCATTTTCTACTTGCAACTTTTTCTTTAATCAAAGTTCTTTCTGAAAACCATTAACGCCATAGGAAAGACATATCAAAACTTCATAGAAAAGAAATTAAGAAAACATGAAATTCAATAACAAATAACATCCAATAACATTAAATGCAAAATCCAATGACGTGAAATTCAAGCAAAGGCATAGAACAAATATGAAGATATAACGAAAGCTTGAAAGACCATCATTTGAAAAATAAAAAAGTTGAATCATGCTCCGAAGAGTACAATCTTCATAGTGCTCTCGACTAGTTAAAAATCTTCATAGTGCTGGCACTGCTCAAAAATCCCGCGATCTTCATTGCACGACTATCTACATTCTATCAGTTTTTTTTTTTTTAAAATGGAGGTTCGGCCGAGGGCTACTCCCCGGGACTTTAACTTTGAAATTGCAACTCTACAAGGAAGGGCATAGTACCCATGGGACCCCCCTTATCCCACAAGAACACGGGTTTACAAGACTAGGTTAAACGGCGGTCACAACTACCGCAAGGATGGACAAACGGTAACCAACAGCCACATACAACAGTTTTTCCAGGATTCATATGTCCCTTACATGTTGCTGCCAGGGGTTGAACCCTCGCCCCCACTTCAAGAGGCAAAAGGCCTAACCACTAGGCCAGCAAACTTGGACATTAAAGGAACTGGGACATATATTTTTTTTTTTAATAAAAGGAAGTTCGGCCTTAGCCTATTCTCCCATACTTTAATTAAAATAAAGAAGAAAAATTACAAGTGAATGGGACTAGTGCCCAAGGGACCCCCCAAATCCCACAAAGCAGGGGAGGAAAATGGCAAGCTATAGGGCATTACAAATGAGGCTGATAACTCTAGTATCACCCTCATGTGGGACCCATTAGGGTTTCAACTTGTTGTTTTCGAGGAGATAAATATAGTGATGTCTAAATGGTGGAGATCTCTTATCTCGGGAGATTCTTTTACCTAGAAGAAACAAGGATTTCTCGATTGACCATTCCTTAGGAGTTTGGCCAAAATTGACAGCACATCGCTCCCTCCAAATCTTCCAAAGAGTCTCACCCCTGATGGCATTCCACAACCTCGATGAGCAGCCGACCGCCTCACCCAACAACACCTGTTGCCAATTGATTTGGTTCATGAGTCTCAATATCCGGGTCACATGATGCCAGATAGCAGGAGACATGGGGCAATCGAAGAACAGGTGAGCTAAATCTTCAATGCATCGATGGCAACGCTTGCACCAAGGCGGCAAACCACAGATTTTGTTAGCCCTTGCATTGGACCAGATACCTTTATGCAAGATCTGCCACATGAGAACGGACTTTTTGATCTCAATTAGGGGGTGCCAAATAGACATGAATTTAAGTTCCCATCAAAGTTTGGTCCATGAAAGGCACCATCTCTTGTTAAGAGTGTGATGAACCTCTAAGTTCTCTTTGAAGTTAGGGATTCTGGATAGTTTCTTTCCATTGCTCCATTTGAGGCCCTCCAGGCAAGGAAGATCATGACCACAGAGAAGGCGGGTAGTTGAGCAATCCCATGCTAAACATCTTGCTTGAGGAAGAGTCCATTCCTCTGAGGTAACTCTAAGTCTCGGGTCCAAGTCTTCGAACCTAATCCACTGGCTAGTCTCTTGTTCCCAGAGTTGTTTCCACTGTTTGAACCCCTTGTTCCATAGCCGCTTTGCAGTTTGGAGGTTCCAAGACTCCACCCCCCTAATGCCGCTGATTGGGAACCAGATAGAGTCATTTTGTCTTAACCCAGCCGCCCACTTCCACTCATCACTGATTTTGATGAATTGTTTGGCCTTGTTCCAACTCTTCCATAATGAACACACGAGGCTGGAGCATTTAGGGGACACCGGGTGGGGGGAGAACAAAAGCGTGAGAATCCCTATGTCCTTCCAGCCGGGATGGCCAACTAGGGTAAGGTCTTCCATGTTCCTAAAGATCAATTTAGCCCAAGAGGACTCACTATTGCTCCACGCCTTGATAAGCCACTTTGCCGCCAGCTTGTCACCCAATCCAACGATATCCAAAATTCACAAGCCCCCTGAGTCTTTTGGGCTAATGCAAGTTTCCCATTTGATTTTGGGAATCCCCCTCCTGTTGGGGTCCCCAGTCCAAAGGAAGTTTCTACAGATTCTTTCCACTTTGGCCAATTCTTTCTCCTTAGGTCTCCAACACGAGATAAAGTAAATAGTTGTAGATATCATAAATGTGTTAACAACCATAGCACGCCCTGCCAAGTTGACTTGCATACCTTTCCAATGATTTAGTTTGTTATCGAGCCTAGATAGCACCAAGTTCCATCGTTGGTCCATTGAGATGCCGAATCCAATCGGAATGCCAAGGAGATGGAAGAATTGACCTCTAGGGATAATTTGACACCCCTGATCTAACAAAAATTGGGGTGTAGGGCCGTTGATTTCTCTAAAAGCAGTTTTAGCATGGTTGATTTTGGAACCTCACGCCGCACAAAAGGTGTCGAGGCACCACCAAAACACCCCAATGCTGTTAATATCGTTATGCACAAAGGCATTCATGTCGTCGGCAAAAAGTCGCACAACCATTTGGCCGTGATTTAGAGGTAGGGAGAGACCCTTGAGATTGTCAGCATCCATGTGATGCTTTAATAGACGTCTGAGTCCATTCGAGGCGATAGCGAAAAGTACTGGAGCGAGAGGGCAACCTTGCCTAATTGATCTTTTTAAATGAATGGGCTCAGAGAGCTTACCGTTGATATTTACTCTAGTTGAAGCGTTTCCAAGAAGAGTGGAAACCATCTTCGTGAACTTTTGGCTGCATCCAAGGTCTTTCAATGATTGAAGAATAAAGTCCCATTCCAATCTGCCATACGCTTTGTCGAAGTCGATCTTAATGAACACCAGATCTTCTGCAGTCTCCTCAGCAAACACAAGGCCTTCCCAAATATCCACAATTGCTTCGAGTATAGATCTACCTTTGATAAAACCTTTCTGGTCCTCACAAAGCCATGACTTTAAATGGCAAGAGATTCTGTTGGCGATAACTTTTGCAATTATCTTGTATCCTGTTTGGAGCATGGTAATCGGTCGCCAGTTTTCGATTTTGTTCTTGTCTCCCCTTTTGTGGATTAACTTGATGATGCCATTATTAAGACACTCTAGAAGGGCACCGAAGGAGAGAGCCTCTTGCCACACCAGACGCAGTGGGGTGGCCACTGCATGTTTGAACGACTTGAAAAACTCATTGGTGAGGCCATCGGGCCCCGGACTTTTCCCATTGGGAGGAGCATCAATAACCTCGATAATTTCATTCTCGAAAATGTTAGCATCTAGCAGAGAAATCAAGTTATGTGGGATTCTAGATTGAGCAACCCTTGAGATGGTTGCCATGGAGTCACGCCTGTGTGGGGAAAGGGGAGTTGAGACCCCGAGAAGATGGGTAAAGTGCTCGACGATGATAGATCTATTCTCGACTTCCGTGCTACATTCTGTTCCATTGTTATCGACCAATAAGGGGATGGATTCCCTAGCTTGCTTCCTTTTGAGGATGTTACAGATCTCTTTTGATGGTTTTTCGGCCTTCCCCGCCCACCAATCTTTGAAGAATATTTGAAGATTTTTCCTTTGAACCTCCTCTTCTAATCTTAGTCTTCCCCTGATTTTCAAAAGACCTTGTTGTCATTGTAAGTTACCTTTGTTCACCTCTTCTTCAAGCCGTGATAGCCTCCGGTATACCGTTTCTCTTCTATTTTCTGGATATCTCTTATAGCCTTTTGAGTCCTGATCAGAATTTTTCGAGTCCTTTCCACCGCGCTTCTCCAACACTTAGCCAGTTCATAACAGTAGGCAAAGGCTTCCGCCCACACTGCACAAATTTCTTGGTGGACAAGGGGAGGAAAAATGATGTCTGACAAGCACGAAACCAAGGGGCTTTTTGGAGCATGGGAATCGGTTTGAAAGATAGAGTAATCGGGTAGTGGTCCGAGATAGTCAGGTCCATGTGTTGGGAAATTGAAGTAATACCCCACTGGAGGATGGTGTTTTGATCCACGTAACATCTATCAAGTCTTTCTTTCCTCAAAGAGTCCCCCAATTGGAGATTTGACCAAGAGAACCCCTTCATGTCTTTCACCTCTACGAGGTCGAGATGGAGCTTGATTTTATCCCATATCTCTTTCTCCTAGCCGTCAATAATTTTTCCCTTGTTATTCCATCGGTCCTCGGGAAACTTGACCATGTTGAAGTCCCCACAAATCAAAACATTATGTGAGAGCGAGTCGAGAGAAGCCCAAGTGTCAATTCTATCCGCTTCTCCATTAGATAAATTGAGACCACAATGAACTAAAAAGGGAACCCGATAGAGGTAGCAATCCAACGATGATTCCGACCTTCAAAAGATGAGGTCACACTGCCAGACAAGGAGTGACTAATACCGATCGCAGCACCCCCCCGCCCCCCTAGGGTGAGGATGGGAGAACCAAAGGTGTTTTGGAGAAATGCAGTTAAGCCTTTTCCGGAGATCCTCTCCGTCGATTTTAACCTCTTGTAAGCAGATAAAGTCAGGGTTCAGGCACTTGTCTTTGAACCACTGGCCAAGAATCGCCGCTCTTGATGGGTACGATAAACCCCTGACGTTTAGTGATGTGAATTTCATTGTTGATGGTTGCCCTCTTTGAGGGGAGAGACGCGATCTTTTTTCTTCTTGTGATCTTCTTTTTTCCTCCCACCTTCTTGACTTATGATCTTACTCTTGAGGGGGCTATTCCATGGCATGCCCGATGGTTGTTTTCCTTTAAGCTTAGACTTTTGTTGCGGTAATCTTGGAATGCAAACCGGAAGGGTAGGACCAAGGAAGGAGCTTTCACTATCTGGGTTATCTTCATTGCTAGTAGTGAAGCCTTCCTCTTTACTTGTGGTGTAACCTTCTTGGTTGTCTTCTTTGCTGGTAGAGCACCCATGGGTATTATGAGTGGGGTCTTCTTCATTATGGTTGTCCCCTAGGAAGTCGACCTCATTAATCTCCGTTTCTAGGTTACAGTACATGTTATTCGAAGGAGCAATTATCATAGTGTTCCTTGCTGTTGATCTTTGAGGGCTAACTTTCCTCCTGCATCTTACTTCAGTGAAACCTTCCGAATCTGTCTCAGCAACACGAGTTCCCTCTTCTTCCTCCATCGGAGGGGGCTGATCCCGAGTGTCGACTTGAGGGAAAGGATCCAGGGTCCCATCTGGTTTAAGCTTGTTTTTATTGGTACTTTTCTTCAAAGGGCAATCTTTGATCCTATGACCTTGATGCTCGCAACGGAAGCACGCGTTTGGCAAATTCTTGTAAGTAACCTCCTGTGTCCAAGTCTTACCATCTCCATAGTTTATGGAAATTTTCAAGGGAAGGGCCTGATTTAGATCTGTTTCAACGCAGATCTGTGGGTGCCATCTTGCATTGAAAGAATGTTGAGCACCATCGTAGATTAGCCCCCCTACATCCCCTCTTGAGACCATCGAGCGACCGATCAGTGAAACGATTTCTCGAAGAAATCCATACAGAAAGTACGGCAAATTGGGAAGCTCCACCCAAAGCAGGTAACGAAGTGGCTTTGATCTGTTCGGAACAAAGTCTGGGGTCCACTTAAAGAGGCAAAGGGTGGACCGGCCCACTTGCCAAGAGCCAGCTTACAGGGCTTGGAAGTCCCCATCTCTTCATTCTCAAACACTAGAAGTAGGTGATTCGCCGGTAGGAATTGACATTTGCACACAATTAAGCCCACGCGGGAACCACTCCTTGCAAAGCCAAGCTCTCACACTTTCAAGAGGGGGCCTAGGGCCAAAAACTTGACCAATCAGACACCTTTTCAGCAGTTCTTCTTGCTTTGCCACCACAGATTCTTTACACAAAGATACCACTGGAGGCTCGACGTCCGATGATATAGAATCTATCCCGAGGGGGCACTGGGGCATTTTGTTTTAAATAAAGAAGTTCGGCCTACATTATATGAGTCGGACATTTCCTAGATGTGTCAAATCATTGTACTTGAATTTTCGAATGCTCCAAAAGCTACAAGAAGACCTGGTGTTTGGGACATCCATGGAAGATGATGGATCATGGGCCATGGATCCCCGATTCCCCCTTACAATTTCTTACACTAAATTTGCGCATGTCAGGCCTTACGGCATCAACTTTAAACACTTGTCGACGGCATGGCGACTCGCGAGTAGCTGTGAGCACCGTCCACGCGAAGTGTTGTATCATTGTATACCAGCCTACAGAAGCAATTTGCGCTTTAGTTGCTACCAGACGCAAATCAGCTTTAACTGCTTGCGACCTTAGCACGTTCCAGAATCTCCAGCTCTTGCACGTGAGTCGCCAGATCATGCAAGTGCACGCGGCAAGAGAGGAAGTGAATGTTATGCTCCGATTTGCTGCGTGCGAGATCATGCTTGGACCCAAGCTAGTGACCTCGCGGAATCCGGATTCCGGATGGATGGAAATTTTGGTAGACACAGAACTTAGAAGATGGCACAACCGCAAGAGTGAACGTCTCCAAGATGGTAGACATTGGTGGGTACGGTAGGCCATGTGTTTGGGGCACTCATGCAAGATGATGGCCCATGGGTCTCCACTGACTCTCCTCCTTACAATTTCTTACACTAAATTTGCGCATGTCAGGCCTTACGGCATCAACTTTAAACACTTGTGGACGCCGGAGGGCCTACACAAAAACTCCTCTAATTTGCTCTTTCGCTGCTACCAGCGCATTTGCGCTTTAATTGAAAAACTCCTCTAATTTGCTCTTTCCAAAATGGAGGTTCGGCCGAGGTCTACTCTCTCGGACTTTAACTTTGAAATTGTAAATGTACAAGGAAGGGCATAGTATCCATGGGACCCCCCTTATCCCACAAGAACAAGGGTTTACAAGACAGGGTTAAACGGCGGTCACAATTACCGCAGGGATGGTCAAACGGTGGCCAACAGCCGCATACAACAGTTTCCAGGATTCAAATGTCCCTACATGTTGTTGCCAGGGGTTGAACCCTCGCCCCCGCCTCAAGAGGCGAGAGGCCCAACCACCAGGCCAGCGAACAGGGACATTTTTTTAAATGGAGGTTTGGCCGAGGCCTACTCCCCCGGAGTTTAACTTTGAAATTGCAACTGTACAAGGAAGGGCATAATACCCATGGGACCCCCCTTATCCCACAAGAACAGAGGTTTACAAGACAGAGTTGAACGGCGGTCACAACTACCGCGGGGATGGTCAAACGATGGCCAACAGCCGCATACAACAGTTTCCAGGATTCAAATGTCTCTACATGTTGCTGCCAGGGGTTGAACCCTCGCCTCCGTCTCAAAAAACGAGAGGCCCAACCACCAAACCAGCGAACCAAGACATTTGCTTTTCGCTGCTCCCAGCACATTTGCGTTTTAACTGCTACAGGCTACAGCCTACCAGTAAAGTCTGTTCTACGCAGCACGTTGCCGAATCTAGTTCACACGTGACTCGCCAGATCATGCAAGTGTACGCGGCAAGAGAGAAAGTCTAATTTGCTGTTTCGCTGCTCCCAGCGCATTTGCGCTTTAACTGCTACAGGCTACAGCCTACCAGTAAAGTCTGTTCTACGCAGCACGGTGCCGAATCCTCCAACTAGTTCACACGTGACTCGCCAGATCACGCAAGTGCACGCGCCAAGAGAGAAAGTGAATCCTATCGTCGAATTTCCCCCGTGCGAGATCGAGCTTGCACGGTCCCACGCGAGTGACCTCGCGCATTCAACGTCTCTAAGATGGTGGATTCTGCAACGTGCTATGGTGCTATCTAGCAGACTTTGTGGCACAATGAACATAAGGGATAAGTCCTCCTGGCTCCACTCTGCCACGATGCACACAAATTCCATACCTATCAATTCCAAGTCGCACAATTTCTTGTATCACTTGTATATATTCTTCTATTGTTCTCCCTACGTGGGTAATCTCATAACGAGAAGTATATTCCAAAAAATCTTATCCACTCTAGTGAAAGGGCACAATCTGGTTCTCCCATGATAATTGTAGCATCTTCGCCTTGAAAATTCCAAATCTATTGCCATTCGCATGGAGATTGGTTTATGGTTGAGTCTTCATGATACTATAGATGCATTTGTTGTTGTTCTCTACCAATATGCTATTAAAATGTTGATTTACTTATGCCTAACCTGACCTAATTTTGGTACCCAACTTCTGTTGGTGCAAGAGAACCCAAGCCCACATACTTGGATGATTAGCATATTGCTCATGGAATCTTATATGATCAATCCCTTGTAAAATCAAGTACATTTACCTTTGTAAAAGTGCATTACTTGCACGTGGAGTTAGGTAGCATAAAATCATGATTCATTTGGTAGTTGACTACTGAGAGAATATCTCTTATAGTTTAGGAATTACTTTTAGGTGGACTTTTGAATTTGAATTCAAAAGATTGTCTCCAAACTTAACTATAAAAGGAGGATCAAATGACCCACGTGATATCTCGACTTGATGTGAGATCATTTGGAAAGGATACATTGTGATTTGAGAGCTCACTCCATAGTTCATTCACACTTCTCACATTGTGCAATTGATCATTGCCAATGACATTGTACTTGTACATGATTTAATACATACATTATCATTACATCCTCACTTCACTTGTCTGCCATGACTACATCAAAACAATGATCTTCTCATAGCTTGTTCTCAGTGCATGATTAATCATTTGTCATGATTTAAAGCATGATGGATTTAGTATATTGTCTACTATATTGCAACAATATCTCATTATCATTGCTTCCCTGAATCGTGAGATATTAACACCTCATTACTCTCTAGTCTATTGATTGATGCACCCCGAAAATATCGAGCATGTCATATGATTTGCTAAACATCATACTTATCGTAGTTCATCATTTTTGTTGAAATCACTCATGATTGGTAGCTGTCTAACTTAATTAGACATCACCAAAGGGAATTAGGCTAATTGCTACTATACTCAGAGCATTGTTCAATATACTGAACAAGTGTACAGACAAGAATAGAAAATTTATGATCTTGGAACAATTTCCTATCTATCTGTTTTGATCCATTGATTAATGGATCATGTTCCAAACAACATCAAGCTAAAGAGGCACACTAATTTTTCTTGGCTGGTGTGAAGCAGGTTTAAGCAACACCACTTCATCTCTGAAGACTATCCACTATCTCCTCTAACAGTGGTATCAGGGCGACAACAAGCAAGATGGGACATGGATGTCCATTATTCATTGGCAAATTGGACAGAAGCAACTACTCAACATGGTCACTAAGGATGCAAGCCTACCTCCAAGGGAGAAGTCTATATGGATACATCTCAAGAGATGAAGAGATGTCAACATTCAAGAGCAAGCATCAACCCACAAGGGAAGAGCAAGAAAGGTTGACCACATGGTGTGCAAAGGATGCTCTTGCCAGGTCTTATCTACTAAACTCAATATCTGATTTCTTATTGCCTCACATTAGGAATTGCAAGACCTCCCAAGAGACTTGGGAAGTACTCTCATCATATTTCTCATCAAATACAAGAGCCAGGAAGAACTAGCTTTGAATGGAGTTTACAACCCTAAAGAAGCAACCAAAGCAAAATGTGCTTGATTATGTAACCAAGATGAAGGATGTGGCTGACCAGTTTGCAAGCATTGGAGAGGAGATAGAAGAAGAACACATAGTAAGGCAAATCATTAATGGCATCAAAGCTGATGTTAAGTGGGATTCCTTCACCATAGCAATGGACCTTTATATGGATATGCGGACACCTGACCTCAACACCTTGATGGGGCAACTCTTCACCCACGAGACCAAGCTCAACAAGAATGGTGACAATTCTAGAGGTAACCAATCTTCTGCCCTTTATACAAATAAGAATAAAGGTAAAAGCAAGAAGAATGAAGAAGAGGTTAGTAACTCTCAAGTTAACTACATAGGTAGAGGAAGAAGTACTAGAGGAAGGGGCAAAGGAGGAAAGCAAGGCAGGGGGAGATCCTACAACACTAAACCCTACATGCAACATCTGTTGTCTTAAGGTCACATAGGAGAAAGAACGCTAAAGCAAATATACAGGGATCAGAGTATGCTTGGCATCCCTAATGTCTCCAAGCAATACATGATATACAAATGTGGAGCATGCCAATTTGGCAAAGCTCACAGGCAACCATTCAATGGAAAGGAGTACATGTATGAAGACTACTTGGAACTTGTACACACTGATGTGTGGGATCCTAGCAAAGATCCATCAATCTCAGGTTCAAGGTACTATGTGTCATTTATAGATGATTACAGTAGATGGAAAATTCTCTATTTCATGAAGCATAAGGATGAAGTATTTGCATGCTTCAAAAAGTACTTGGCATTGGTTGAGAACTAAACAGGTAGAAGCTTGAAGAGGATTAGATCTGATGGAGGTGGTGAGTACTTTTCATATGAATTTGATGCATTCTTACAGGATAGAGGTATAAAGATAAAAGTAACAACAAGATATACTCCTGACTTAAATGGAGTGGCAGAGAGAAGGAGAAGATTGATAGTAGAAGCTACAAGGTCAATGTTGAATGACAAGAAGCTACCCAACTATCTATGGGTAGAGGCTGTTTCCACATCCACTTACTTGGTTAACAGGCTCCCATCCAAATCCTTGAATGAAATGACACCCTATGAAGCATGGAATGGTAGGAGGCCCTCATTGGACCATTGCAAAATATTTGGGTGTATTGATTATGCACACATCCCCTCACAAATTAGAGGGAAACTTGAACCTAAAGCTAAAAAGTGTATATTCATTGGCTATGACCAAAACCAAAAGGGTTATAGGCTATACAATCCCACTAACAAAGGATTTGTAGTTAGTAGGGATGTAGTGTTTGATGAAAATAATTCATGGTTTGAAGATGATTGCAAGAAGATAAAGTTATCTTATGACTTGGAAAGTGATTTTCCAACTCTCACTCAAGAAGATCAACAATTACCAGAAGATATTAATTTAGAGGATGAAGAGAAAATGGATTTCAAGGCATGGAAGTCGAGAGGCAAGACCAAGATCAAGCAATTGGAGGACATTCTAGAGTCCTCCAATCAAGCACTCAGGAGATCCTAAAGGGAAAGTAAAAAGCCCATAAGGTATGGCTATGACACATCATTAGTCACCAAGCATTCTGTGTATATCACTAAAGACTCTATGACAAAAGAACCTTATTCATTTGAAGAGGAAAATAAAAAGAAAGAATGGAGAGAATCCATGCAAGAAGAAGTTGAAGCACTATAGGGAACAATACTTGGGACTTGGTTCCCAAACAGCCAAGCATGAAGGTAATAGGATCCAGGTCAATATATATAAAAAAAAATCAGATAGTTCTATAAACAGGTACAAGGCAAGGTTAGTGGCAAAAGGGTTTACTCAAACCCATGGAGTGGACTACCAAGAAAATTTTCACCTGTGGCTAAGATACCAACCATTAGAGTTTTGGTAAGTATTGCTGCATCCAAGAATTGGAACCTATATCAGTTAGATGTCAAGAATGCATTCCTAAATGGATGGATCTCAGAAGAAGTGTATATGGCACAACCACCAGGGTATGAAGATAAGGAAAAACTAGGTTTTGTATGCAAGCTAAGGAAGGCACTTATGGCCTAAAACAACATCCTAGAGCTTTGAACCATAGACTTGTTAGTTATTTGCAGGATCAAGTATTTGTGGCTAGAAAGGCAGATTCTTCTTTATTTATAAAGAAGACCAACTCAGAGGCTATCTATCTATGTGTCTATGTGGATGACATTATCATTATAGGGAATGATGCTAATGGCATCAAGCATGTTAAAGCTCAACTAATGGAAGAATTTAAAATCAATGATCTTGGTTTGTTAACTTACTTTCTTGGCTTAGAACTTTTGTATACAGATTTTGGTGTATTTATTACTCAGAGAAAGTATATCCATGATATGTTGGTAAAATTCAAGATGGAGAATACCAAAATTGCTGGTACACCCATGGAACTCAACCATAAGCTTAGTTCTCATGAAGGAGAACTTCTTGAGGATGTTATAGGTTACCAAAAACTTGTTGGGAGTCTCAACTATGCAACCCTAACAAGAGTGGACATTGCTTATGGAGTAAGTACACTAAGCGAGTTTATGCATGCACCAAGAAAGCCTCACATGGAAGTTGCCAAGAGGGTGGTAAAGTATTTGAAGGGTACCATAAATGAAGGGTTGTTTTACCCCTTCACTTCTGACTTAGACATAAAAATGTATTCTGATGCAGATTGGGCTAGCTCCAAGGATGATAGGAGGAGCACCTCAGGATACTTATCTTTTGCAGGTTCAAAGCTAATATCATGGTCATCTAAAAAGCAACCAACTGTGGCTTTATCATCTACAGAGGCAGAATACAGAGGCTTAGCAAATGCAACTCAAGAGGTTATGTGCCTCAAGCAACTGTATGGAGATTTGGGGTTACACACTTACACTCCAATAACACTAGCTCACTTCATTTGGCTGTTAATCCTGTATATCATGCTAATTTTTTGAGACAACACTAGCTCACTTCATTTGGCTGCTAATCTTGTATATAATGCAAGAACTAAGCTATTGGGAATTGAACTCACAAACTCTCAGTTAGGAGTGCGATGGGCTAACCACTTGCCCCAAAAGCCATGGTTGAAGATTACTTCCTAATCCTCTCTCTTAATGCATGGTTCAACCATCTCCTACTAGGATTATGTGACATTCCTTCCCCCTTAGACTAAGCATTTCCCTCAATGCTCACTTGTGGACCCTCCTATCTAAGTTGGGCAATTTTCCACGTTTGGCTGCCTCCACTAGCCTCAAATTCTAGCATCTCGACCTATTTTGGACCTATCCAGTCCACCTCTCTCTGGTGCCCAAATGCCCACACACCTTCCTTCTTGGCCAGTTTCAGACTCATCCGTGGTCAAGCGCTTCCCAAGTGCCCACGAAATGAGGCACCATCCTCCATCTTGCCCAATTTCACAACTAGGCTCTGATACCAATGTTGGGAATTGAACTCACAACCTCCCGGTTAGGAGTGTGATGGGCTAACCACTTGCCCCAAAAGCCATGGTTGAGGATTACTTCCTAATCCTCTGAAGGAGGCTTGGGTATCATTAATCCATTAAAAATGGCCAACAACCTTGCTTCAAAATGGATCCTCAAAAGTCCTAACTCCACTGACATTTGGGCTCAGCTGTTGAAAAGGAACACTCACAGGTTTTCTGTTCACAACTACAAATCTTGGGTGAATAATCATCTATAGGATGTAGTGCTCTCCCCCCAAGTGTTTTGTCCTCTGGATGGTATCTTATCTTGCAAATTTTGGCAGGCTTGCATGAAAGTCAAAAGCTCTTACGTTCCTAACAAAGAATTTGTCTGTAATATCAATTTCTTTCTTCAAGAGTCACCCTAGCATGGTTGGCTAGCTCTTTGGAACAATTTGTAGCAATCTATCAAGGAGCACAAGTGTTTCAAGATGGTGCTATCTTGGGAATGGTTCCTCCAATCAGGTGGGTTAGTTTCTGATGAAGAGCATATAAACCTGATTCCTCTTTCATCTACTTGTTTACAGTTCATCCTCAAATACAAACAAGTGTTGCAACTGCAAATGGAGGAAAGTAAGAATGGACACCATGAATTACATGAAATTACTACTGACATGTGGATGAAATTCAAGAAGTACCAAGGATTTGTTTCCTCCATAATCCACAATGGGATCTGGACTGGTAGCAGATATAAGAAGATAAATGCTACTAATGGAAGTTATGCAATATGTGGTGGGGAGGAGGATTTGGCCCACATCTTCATCAATCGTTGGAATGCCAAGAAATTTTGGTTGTTTCTCTTTCCTATCTCCACAATAGGGATCTATCCCAACTACGTTACAAAGAAATTTTACTCGGTTGTACCAACAGAATGGACCTCCTGTTGTGGCAAAATTGGAGGAGCCATTTTCTATGGTCCATTTGGATCAGTAGGAATCAGTTTACTCTTGGTTTAGAAAAGAAAAAACTTTATTATCCCATTGAGAAACCTTTTGTACTACACTAGGTGGCATAGCCTGAAAAGTATATATGTTGCCCTTGAGGAGGAGTCCTCTCTTATTCGCTTGCTTTCCACAAGTTGCCCCCATAGAAGTGGAGAAACTTTTTACTATCTGTGTACTCTCAAGAGAGATTTATCATGGTGCTCTCCCTCTTCCCATCATTGTTTTGGGAGTAGCCTTTTGTACTATGGTCTAGGGTTGCCTTCCCTCTACTTTGTGCTTGAGTGGGATCCTCCTCCCTGCATATCTTGTATCAGCTTTCATTATTTTATCTTCTTTTTTTATTGTCTCGAAAAAAAGATTCCCACGATTGTTGACACTCAAGGTTAAGCTCAAAACATGGAAGCACATCAAGGAAGTGGACATACAAGAAGAACGAGCATGTAGGGATCTCCAAGAAGCACATGTCAAATTTTCAGAAGAAATCCCTATAAAGATGGTGATTTTTATCACTAAAAACCATTGTCAACAACATCGTAGGAAATTGGATGATAAATAGTAAAATGTATTTTTGTTGGGTATAGTTGTAAAAGCAAAGGCCATAGTTTGTATCATGCATAGACTAAATGCATTTTGGTTAGCCGTGATATTGTTTTTGTGGAAGATGCTATTCGGCCTTCACTTTCATGTATGAAGGAGACATCTGTTAGCTCCAAAGACATGTGCTAGTCCCATTGAGGCAACTTCTCAGCCTTTATAGGTTTCATGTGATGATTTAGATCATTCCATTTCTGATGCAGATTTGCATGATGCACTTGTTGATGATAGTGCTGATATTGAGGAGGCAAAAACTATGCCAAAATGGCTAGTGCAGACTTTGCACGGCAGCAAATTATATGCACCTCTGTCGTAACGTACTGGTTCAGGCTTTCATAGTGCCTCTTTTGCATCAGATTGCTATGTTGTGGCTGCCTCTAGTCTTTGTGATGAGACTGAGCCTGTTTCGTTTGATGAAGCACAGAATTCTAAACATGGAATGCTGCAATGCAATTTGAATATGATACTATCATGAAAAAGGGTACCTGGTCTTTATGTAACTTACCTCTTGGCAAGAAGGCCATTGGCACTAACTAAGTATACAAGCTAAAGTGTAAACATGATGGAGCAGTTGATAGGTATAAGGCTAGGCTTGTTGCAAAGGGTATATGCATAGGAAAGAGGCATTGATTTTGATAAAACCTTTGCACCTACATGTCGAATGACTACTGTTCATAGCATCTATTCTCTCATGGTTGGAATGTACATTAGCTAGACATTAAAACAACATTTCTGAATGGTGACTTGCATGAAGAAGTGTATGTTCTTTAGCCCCATGGCTTTATGCAAAAAGGGCATGAAAACTAGGTGTGCAAGTTAAAGAAGGCATTATTTGGTTTAAAGCAAGCACCATGTTTTTGGTATGAAAAGATACATGCCTATCTAATTGCACATGGTTTTGAGAACAATCCAACTGAAAGCACCTTATATATTAAGTGTGTTAATGATGTACTTATGATCATTGTTGTGTATGTTGATGACATGCTGCTCATTGGTCCTCATGAGAAACATATTGCTGATTTTAAGATTGATTTACATGCCTCATTTGAGATGTCTGATTTGGGGCATTTGCATCATTATTTGGGCATTCAATTTATGCAGGTTGATGGTGGAATGGCTGTGTGTCAAACGAAATATATTGACACATTATTGTAACATTTTGGCCTTGAAGACTATAAACCTATTTCCACTCCTATGGAGATAGGTTTACGATTGAATCTACATGATGCTGGGATGCATTTGATGTTGTTCTCTATCAGGAGGAAGTTGGATGCTTGATTTACTTATGCATTACTTGGCCAGATATCTAGTTTGCTGTCAGATGAGCAGGTTTATGCATTGCCTAGGAGTCAAGCATTGGCAAGCAGTTAAGCACATATTTCGCTACTTGAGTGGTACCCGACTACTTGGATTGTTTTATCCAAAGGGGCGATCACTACTGCAAGATTTACATGCTTTTTCTGACTCTGACTCGGCTCATTGCTATGACACTCATGTTTCCACTAGTGGTTTTTGCTTCATGCTTGGTAGCTCATGCATATCTTGGCTAAGGAAGAAGCAACCTATTGTGGCTACTTTCGGTTGTGAGACTGAGTATAGGGCAGCTTTCACAGCGACTGTTGAGTGTGTGTGGCTCAGATGCCTTATGGCTGATTTGGGTGTTGGTTAGTCTTGTGCCACCACCATCTTCACTGACACTCAGAGAGCATTGGATCCATGCTCACATTAAGCACATTAAGGTGCATTATCATTATGTTAGGGAGAGGTTCTCTGCTGGAGAGAATAGCTTGGCATATGTGCCCACAGAGGAGAACATTGCAAACCTTTTCATGAATGCTCTACCCACGGAGAAGTTTGAAGCTTTATTCAAAGCTTTGGGCTTACTTCCTTTTGTGGATTGATTCCACATAGCTTGGCACTTCCTTATACATGAGTGCCAGCTCCTTGTTCACTGCCTCACTCCCAGGGGGGATTTGTTGATATATTTAGGTGGTGATGTGTGTGAACACACTAGTACCACCGTGGCACTCTTTCCCCTCTTTAGGAGGTTTTTTTCCCTTGGCTTGTATATATGCCTTTAGCTCTAACGGGTTACTTATCTTTGTATGTTCTAGTGGTAATACATTCAGTATTGTGTGTTGTGCTCCAAACTTCTTCTTCTTCCTTGTGCTATTTGCATGCTTCCATTGACATCTAACCCCAATGAAAGTGCAAATGACTCTACTAGCAATACAGCACAAATCAGAGGATTGTTTCTATAGGCCATCCACAAGTGTTTAAAGTTGATGCGGTAAGGTGTGACATGCGCAAATTTAGCATCAAAAAGTGGAAGGGGGAGACCCATCATCTTCCATGGGTGCCCCAAACACATGGCCCACTATACCCACCAATGCCATGCTACACCACCAGGTCTTCTTGTAGCTTTTGGAGCATTCAAAATTCAAGTACAATGATTTGACACATCTAGGAAATATCCAACTGATAGAATGTAGATAGTCATGCAATGAAGACAAAGTATTGTTGTCACTCTAGCATAATGGCAAGCACCAACGTGAGGAGAGTCACCTCATAAATGTCAATCCGTGGAGACGTGAGGACTGGTATACATACCATGATCAAGTGATGGCACAAATGCATGAGTGAAATCACACAAGCATGCACACACATACACACACATGCACACAAGGTAAGAGCAAAGAGTGGAACAATGGAAGATCTTCAATTACAAAAGAACTCTCTTACAAAGCTCAAATCTACAACATGCTAACCTCAAAAATGAGCTCTCCAGCCCTTTCTATAGTTTTTTGAGTGGTTTTGGCCGTATCCAGATGTAGTGTTTGGCCTAGTTAAAAATTAGGTTCCAGGGCTTATTTGGGGGCTCAAATGGAGTCTAAAATTTATGAAAATTGGTAGGATGATAGTTCTAATACTCCTCAAGCTTGAGGACTCCTCGGCTTCAACAAAATAGAGTTGCAAAAATGAAAATTGGTATTTACAATGGTTTTTAATGATAAAAATCACTATCTTTATAGGGATTTCTTCTGAGAATTCGGCATGTGCCCCCCTACATGCTCCTTCTTCTTGTGTGTCCACTTCCTTGATGCACTTCCATGTTTTGTCCTTAACCTTGAGTGTCAACACTCCCCCCCTCTAGAATCTGTCGTCCCCGACAGACCCTTGTTGGCATAGGAATTCCATGTAGTACTTGAGGGGTAGTGTCCATTAACAAGAGTGGTCCATCTTCCAAATGTAGCTTGGTCGGTTGTTTGGTTCTTTAGTTTTCCCCTGCTAGCCTATGCAAGTTTTGGTCCCATTTTATGCATTTCGTCCTTGGGTTTGAGCGGGATGGTGTATTGGTGAGCGTCCCAAAAATTGTTAATTGCTCAAAAGAGGTTGCTATTGTTGATTTTGAGTAGCTATCGGCTATGAGTTGCTTCATAGCTATTGATGTTATAACCTTGATGTCCTCTAAATCTTTCATGCCAAGTACTCGTAACCCATAATGAAGGATGGGTAAGTGTATTAGTGCATGGGTTGAAAAAATTATTTGCCTTGTGCATGGCCTTGTAATGTGGTCCTATGTATGCATACTTGGAAAATGCATGGAAAGAAGTATGGTGCAAGAAATTGGGTCTTGAGCAAAGTGCTCAAGGGTCCGCTAACAAAGAGGTTTCCTAAATACCATAGTTATAGTGTTGTTCAGTAGGCAATTATTACCATGGTGAAGGGTCCACAGATCGTCATGCTTTGTGGTGTACTTCCATCACGGTGATTGTCCATTTGCCTTGTCTTGCTTGTTGATGGATGTCCTTGCTGATGGTTCAATGATGAGATTCTTCATGTGCATGGTCATGTCTCCTCTCGTTGTCTTTTTTGCTTCCTCTTTTTTCTTTTTTCTTTCTTTCTTTCTTTCTTTCTTTCTTTTTCTCTCTCTCTTTTCTTTTTGGAACAATGGCATAAAACAAGAAGAAAGGTGTTAACATCAATAAAATATTTTACATATGTCAGATGTGTCGCATGTGCCTGGGATTCTCAATTGTGTCTATGCACAGCCATGTAAGGTGGCCCTATATTAATGCATACTATGGAAATGCATGACCTAAATGGTGCAAAAGACAAGGTTATGCCAAAGGCACAAGGTTGTTGTACGTCGAGGCTTTCCATGTTGCTGGTGGACATTGATGCAGTCTTTGTTGGAGGTAGCCAATGGATCTTGAAATGATGGGATAAGTCATTGGTTAAATGACAACTGACCATTCCTTCCTTTAGGGATCCATTTAAGAACAGTGTTTGACTACGTAGAGAGCAACTTTGGATTTGTCATCTGTGGATGGTTGCTTGATTTTTTTATCCCTCGTGGTTGGCTCTTTGGTTTTGTGGGTGCTACTGATGCTTTTGGCTTCCAAACCCATATCCTTGATGATTGTCTTCTTACTTTTGCCGAAGGGTTAAATTTATCTTCTTTTGGTCTCTGTGCTCGGTTCTTACCCTTTTCTCTCCTTGGATTCTTTGTTGAGACCTTTTGCATGGTGGAGAGCATAGGCCTTTGTGCATGTAAGAGTCCTTTGGGAACCCACATGTGTAATCACCCTTGCTGAGCTGCAACTAATTTCTTAGGTACCCAAATTTGTTGGAGATCTTTTGGTTGAGCTGGTCCTAGGTGCTTGTTTCTTGTCTTCGCATGGTTGGCTTGCCTGGGTGGGAATTGTGTTGGCAGGACTAGTCATTGCTCTCCTTTTAATACCCAGATCTGCTTTATGCCCAGAACTACTTTACTCTTAAAGGCTCTTTGTCTATTTGATATACCGGTTGTCTTGTACTGTTTCGCTTGCTTCTGAGGTTGAACTACTATGGATGCTTTACTCTTCAAAAAAGATGGAGGGTCTTCTTGCCTTTGCGACTGTCCTTCCATGATTGAGTCCTTCTGGATCATAGAGCTTTTGACACATGCAACATCTTGTTTGTGAAGATTAGTCTTAGAGGAACTAAGAGAGTGTGTGGTGCCATGATTTGTGACATGCAGTTCTCTAATTCTAATGTAATGCATTGTTCATGTACTCAAACTTGAAGAAGTTGGCTTCTTAGGTTCAAGTTGACTGGCATAAATCCAATCTTGAAGGACGGTCACAAAGGGGCGCCGATTGATTATGCGAGAAGTAATTATGCCCGATTTTTGGCACATGTCCATGTGATATTTTGGGGCTTTCGGGTTGACATCTAGGCCTATTCGCCTTAACTTATTTCCTCTAATGCGCTCTCTAGCCTCTGCCTGTGCTTCTTCTCTGACCCTCAACTCTTCTTCTTTTCGCTTCTTAGCAGTGTTGAGTCTCATTAACATATCCTCTATAAGAGGTTCTTGATACAACTTGACTCCACATGCAATAATATGGTTTGGCAAGATGTCACCTTCTAGAGTGGCCAATTGAACCGCACTGCTAGTAGAAATTCTATTAATGATCATGGGCCCATATCCTTGTTTCTCCAATTTTCGGGCACGTTGCTTTAGTGTATACACCAGCACTAGGTCTCCTTCTTTCAATCCTTTATCCTTGATGTGTGCATCAAAGTATGCCTTTTGTCTTTTCTTTGCAGCAAAGATGCCTGCTCCCGCTTGTAGCCTTGTCTCACCTAAGCGTTCTAGATCAAAGATCCTAGAGGACAATTCATGTCCATTCCACTCGTATTCTTGTGTTACTTTCAACGCTATATTAGGAAGTCCAATGATAGCACAACATTCTGTCCGAGGACCATCTGAAATGGGGTGGCATTGAGTACCGTTTTGTAGGCAACTCGATAAGCCCAAACAACATGATGAAGTTGTTTGTCCCAATCAGAGCGTTTATTATTTATGATTTTTGTCAATACGTTACATAGGATCTTATTCGTGCTCTCAGCTTGTCCATTAGTTTGTGGATGATAGGGGGCAGACTTCTTATGTATCACCAAGAATTCTTGTAGAAGGTTTTCAATGACTTCATTCAAGAAGTGCGTACCTCTATCACTTATTAACTCTATTGGTAACCTGTATCTAGTGAACTCATTCTCGAATAAGAACTTAGCCGTCATTTGAGCATCATTCTTTGTTGTGGCTTTTACTTCCACCCACTTTGTAAGGTAATCTATGGCTACAATAATGTATTCAGCATGGGGGGTTGATAGGACCTACAAAGTCGATACCCCACTTCGAGAATGCACTTCCTCCCATCATAGGCCTCAAAGGCATCTCGTCTTTCCTTATTGGATATTGTGCACATTGGCATGTGTCACATTTCTTCACATAGGTGTGTGCATCCATATGAAGAATGGGCCACCAAAGTCCTGAGAATAGAATGGTCTTGATTACTCTGTCAGGCCCAAAGTGTCCACCTACAACACATCTGTGTGCAGTTTCTAAGACTTTCAAGTAGTCTGATTCATGAATGCATAGTCTTAAGTATCCATCTTTGCCTCTTTGGTAAAGGTTGTCTCCTACTAAGGTGTAGTCTTGATCCTCTTGTTCCAAGCTTCATTTCCTTGCTAGACTAGCCTCATTGGGTAATGTTCCCAATCTCATGAATTCTACCAATGGAGCACTCCAGTCTAGAATTAATGACACATGATAAAGGGTGGCATGCTGCACTGGGGATCTCTCTTTGCACATTGAACTATTCTTAATCCACTCATGAATTTCTTTGTCCATACTACACCAATACACTCTTAAATGTTTTAGATTCTGTAATGTTCGTTGTTTAGAGTAGTGATTTCCTAGCAATCCTTCATGGGCTTGTTGCAACCAACTGCTATGTTCATCGTCCTCAACATAACAAGCTAATACACCTTCTGTACCTTGTTTGTACATGCTTCCTACCAATATTCGATAATTTTTGCGATTTTACAATTTCCTCTTTGTTCATTTTCACATTCTTGTTTGCAGGTCCAAAGGTTAGGACATGCACCAACTTGTTTGCCCATTTAGGAAGAACTTCTAAATTGAACAGATAAGCATCGGGTTCATCAGACACTCCTTGCAGTGACTCTCCTGAAGTGATGCGAGAAAGGTGATCTGCCCTGAGGTGGGTCCTACCTTTCCTAACTACCACTTCAAAGTCCTATTCCATTAGTAAGAGGAACCATCTTACTAAGCATCCAATATTGCAAGGTTTATTGACCAAGTATAGTAAGGCTTGATGATCAATGAAAAACTTGAACTTGTTGGCCAAAAGATAGTGTCTAAACTTCTTCATGGCATATACCATGCCTAAACCTTCTCGTTCAGTTGTTGTATAGTTTTGTTCAGCGGCATTCAATTGTCTACTAGCATATGCTATAGGCAAATCTAGATTTCCTTCACCTATGGGTTGTGACAACACACATCCTATTGCATAATTGGATGCATCTACATGGACATGGATTGGTTTATTCCAATCAAGAGTGGTCAGTATTGGTGTTGTGCACAAACATCTCTTCAGCTCATTGAAGGAATTCTCACATTCATCGTTCCACTCAAAATTTATCAACAAGGCATAAAGAGGTTTATCTATGATAGCATACATGTGGATAAATCTATGGTAATATCCACAATGGCCCATAAAGGCTTGTACCTCTTTCACATTTCTTGGTCTTGGCAACTCTGCTATGGCTCTTAATTTGTCCTCATCTATTGATATTCCATTCTTAAAAACGATATGACCTAAGATTTTGCCTTGTTGTACCATGAATACACACTTTCCAGGTTCAGACACACTGGATATTCTCTACACTTGTTGAAAATATGTTTGAGCTCAGGGATGTGGTATCTTCTTTCTTGGGAATGAGAACATAAATCATCCACATATACTTCTAAGCTCTTTCACAGGAACTCTTTGAAGACATGACTCATGAGCCTTTGGAATGTTGCAGGTGCATTGGTGAACCCAAAGGGCATCACACGGAATGCAAAGATTCCCCACTCTGTAGCAAAAGTTGTTTTGTGTTGATCTTCTGGGGGAATGGCTACTTGGTTGTAACTTGAAAATCCATCAAGGAAGCTATAAAATTCCTTGCCTACAGCACACTCCAATAGATGTTCAATGATTGGAAGAGGATAACTATCTCTGATCGTAGAAGCATTAACTTTTTTAAGGTTAATACACACTTGCAACTTTCCATTCTTCTTGGGAACCACTACAATAGGGGACAACCATTCAGTATGCTCAATCTCATAGATAAATCCTGCTTCAATCAGCCTGTCGATTTCTTCTTTTATTTTAGTTGCATAAGTGTCATTATATGTGTAGGGATTTTTTTTGGTTGGTTTGGCATCAACAGTCATGGGGATAGTATGAGAGCAAATTTTCAGATCTACTCCCTTAAAGTCTCTATAGTGACATGCAAACACATCCTTATATTCCCTTAATAGAGCTATAAGCTCTATTTCTTCTTCTGCACTTAGGTCGTCCCCTATGTATGTACATCACTCTTCATTCTCTTCAATGGTTACTACAATTTTCTTGGTCTTTTCTTTGTTATCAGATGCTTCTCCTATGATGGCCTCTCTCTTAGGCATTCGTACCAAAATTTTTCGGTCTTGCACTTCGTATTTCTTGAAATTTTATGGTACTTCAAACAATGATTCCTCCTCTTCTTGTTTCACTGCTTTTCTTTTCTTTTTCTTTTTACTACCTTCACTTCCATCTTTTGAATTTACCATTTTAATGCTTGTGAGAGGTTCTTCTTCTTGTTGGTTAAATACTCCTACATCTTCTAGATAGTGCTTTTTTTATTTAAAGCAACTATTCATTACAATGGACTCTAGAACATCGTTGTTTTCTTCTTCTTCTATGACATTACTGGGGTCACATTCTTCCAACAAGGGCTAACACATGAACACTGAAATATCATAACCCTCCTCATCACAATGAGGTGTCCATTGTTCTTCATTGATTGTAATTTCCATGGTGGCCAAGATTTCCACCCAACCATGAGGCTCAAATTCCTCATCTGGAAAAATCATCGGTGTATAGGCTGGGTCATTAACTGGTCTATCTCCTGAAGAAATTCCTTCCTCTCTCACTTTTAGGCATCTTTCCTCTTCCTCTGCGACCTTACACATCCACAAATGAGTATCTTCATGCATCCAGGATGGGTCAGGAGAACTTCCAGAATGCACAGAGATTGAATCTTCTTTTGCTTTGTGGATAGGATTCCACTGTAGGGGTGGTACATCTCTGAAGGTGTAATCCTTCAAGTTGACCTTGGTGGTGACCCCTAAGTGCTGTATGTACAAGGAGTTGGTTCCCCAATCTTGTACTATTTGTAGTTGTAGTAGGAAGGGTCTTCCTAGGATCATCTCATAGACATTATTTCTCTCAAAGTCACATATAGCAAATGTATGTTCAAACTCTACACCACAAGTGGTTAGAGTTATCCCTTCTAGCAATCCTAGAGGTCTTCAACATGGTGGTCGGCCATTTGAAGCTTCATTCTAGTTGGTCTTAATGTTGGTTTGCCCCATTGCTTCCACAAGGTCGCAATAGCAACTCTAGCACCTGAATCCATGATCGCTTTGGTTGTGTAACCTTGGTAGGTGATTGGAAGATAAGTATTACCTTCTTCACCTTCTCTCATGTCTCCTATTTTGTCTAGAGGTATCTCTGGGACTTTTTGCTTGGGTCCTACTTTTGACATCTTGGAATCAAGTTCTGGAACCTGATCCTTCACATTTTTCCATAGCTCTGGTTTTACTTTTAGCATCTCTTCTACGATGAGATGACACTAAACCTTAGTGTTCTTCACGACATCAGTGTTTCTTAGAACCTCTGACTCTTCATTTCTTACCAGTATTGTGGGAGCTCTGATCTGAAGAGATTCAGATTCCCAGGGGCCTCTGAATTCTGGCAACTCTTGTAAAAAAAATAGATTCAAAATCTAATCTTTCATCTTCTTGTTGCTCTAATTGGTCTCCGTAGATAGATGGAATGTCTTGGGGAAATTGATCATGATGGTCATCAATCTCAGGAATAGGAGGGGGATTACCCTTTTCCTTGGCTCATTTCTCTTCTTGAATTTCCCGCAAGAACTCTTGAGAGTACTCTTGAATTGAAAAAGGTGTTCCATCATCCATGGAATCAGGAACATAAGCTTTCCTTGGCAGTGAGCTTTCTCTTTCAACAACTGGTTGAGCCTGTAGAGGCAAAGAAACCTGCGACTTGTTTACCAATTGCTCTAATCTTTCTAGTAAGCCCTAGAAATGCAAATATGGTTTGCTCGAGTTTGTCTAATTGAACTGTTGACTAGTTCAAGCATAGCTTGAGCCAACTCTACCATTTTCATGCACCTTTTTGTCTGTTCAATCTCTAAATCTGCTCTAGGGTAACTCTTGTCTAAGTTTGCAGCTGTTGGCCCTTCTTGAAGTCGAGCCTGGTAGGCATTGAACATCATGTCCAAGCCTTATAGGGTTGGATTTGCTAGAACAGACCTTGATTGTGGTTTATTTACAATGAGTGGTGGGGTGGAATGAGGTGGAATGGATGGAGGTTCGGCATGCAAGGGGCTTTGAGATGCAATGTCTTCTATTTTTGTTTTTTCGTCTTTCAAGCTTTCTTCTAGTTCAGATATCTTTCTATTCCACTTACGATTGGTCTTCTCCCTGGTATCCTTCCATGTTCTTGTTTTCCTCTTACTAGGCTCTCCTGATTCACTTGAATCTGATTCTTCAACTAGTTTATCTTGTTTTAAGGCTTGTGCCCTAGTAAGTGCCTGTATAGGAGCCACATTGCTGTTACTTGAACTTGAATCCGCCATTATGCCTACCACATTAATGGGTGTAACCTTGGGCGCACTAGAGGGATTCTTGGGACAATCTATAGGGAGATGTTCTTTGCCACACTCAGGACAAAAGCCTTGTATTGTGATGTTTTGACCTTGTCCCGAAGTTGATGGGTGGGGACATTCACGAATGAAATGGTCGCCCTGACACCTAAAATATGGTACTCTAGGGGTTTGTGATCTTACTTGTCTCAATTGGGGCCTGGGGTTAGGATTTGTATACATGTCATTGGAGTATTCTAGCTCCCAATTTTGTTCCATAAGTGGTGCCTCATGTTGATACGAGTAATTCTCACTAGGCTCAGGTGACTCTGTGTAATAACCATGTGGACTATCTTCATGGGAGTAGTCTGAACTATGAGCATGAGAGTCATTTTCTGAGATCAAAGGGGTTAGTGGCACCAATGCTCTATTAAGGTTCTCCTCTGCCACTGCATACTTAAGTAGGATCACATTGGCAGGAGCTAGTGGTTGGTTTCTTGGTTGTGTCCTATATGGTGCCTGACATTGCTGTTGCGACCTATAATATGGTTGTTGCTATTGATTCTGATACCTGCCCTACTGGTAAGGTTGCTGATAATTTTGTCTGAGAGCCTACCTATTGTATGGACAATCTTGAGCCGTATGATTTGTGTATTTCCTCTCAATGGTGCAATATAGAGCATTAGGGTTTCGTTGGGGTGAGCCATCATTGGGAAAACATTAGCCATGTGGTCTCCTCCATAGTTGTAACATCACTTCAATGAGGTGACCCTTGGTGTCTATCTATTTTGAACTCCTAGCTTCTTGGCAACCTGCTCAGCTATCTCATCTATCTCAAAGGAGGTTCTGGAGGTGTGACTAGTAGAACTGTCAGAATCCTTGTAGAGTTTGGATAGTTCTAACTCCTTACCCAAGTTGTCCTCTATGTCAATGCACATGTGCACACACTCTCCTATGGATCTAGGCTCTTTCAACTACACATATGACCTTAACTTTGTACTTAGTAATCCATCCAAAAACAAGGCCACTTATTTGGCCGGGGTGGGCAACTCTGGAACAGGGCATCTTTCCAAGTACTATCTAAACCTTCTTCCTGCAAGTCACACTATTTCTTGAGGTGTCTGCTTGAAGCTATGGATCAAGGATGATGTATTATGCCTAATGCCACTCTTGGAAAATTCTACAATGAATTCCTCTAGCAGTTGACCCATGTTCCGATAATTGCGCCTGTTTAGAGGTTGAAACCAAGCTAAGGTAGTACCCTTGAGAGTCAAACCAAATTCCTTGAACTGGGTGAACAAGTCCTCAACCTGTACAGCTCTTAACACTTGTTTGAACTCGGCCACATGATCATGAGGGTCTCCGAATCCATCAAAATATTTCTTCATAGCCTTGACCACTTGAGAAGGTCTAAGGGTTCTTGAGTGCTCTCGAGGTCTACGCAATGGAAACTCATGTTCATCTCTTTGATGCCTATGAGCTCGATGTCTCTCTCTTTTAGGTCTTTCACCTTCATGTCTTGATCTATCTCTGCCCATAGTGTTTGCAAAGCTTACCTCAGTTCTCTGTCTGGTTTTTTTCCCTCTGGGTTTCATGAGCCTTGGATGATCGTGCTCCTTGGAGGCCATGGAAAACATTAGATCTCGATGGAGGGAAAATTGATTCACCTTGCCAAGTGTATGCATGCCTGTCATGCTCTGTTACCAAGAACATTCTTTCCGATGTGTCATCTAGATAGACAACTTTGCCTGGTATCTCCGAGTCCTTGAACTCATAAATGGTGACTATTGGGCTAGGTTGATCTGGCTTGAATCTCCAAAAGGCTTCCTTCGTTTCTCTATTCACGAGTAGTTCTATGCGTTTGTTGTCTTGAGGGATCCAATCTGGAGTGATTACTCTAGTCAAGACTGACTTACCTTTGGGAGTCTTGGGTTCTCATCCTAGGTCTCCTTTCTCTAGGTCTCCCAGCTCATTCTCAGGGATGATATTTCCAAACTCATATGTCCTATCTGGTAAGCTAGTGACCACATACATGGTTCCTTCCTTATCAATGTATGAACCCTCTTTGAACTCGACCATTGGGTGTTCATGTCCAAAAGGTTGATCTCGATTTTTGAGTTGGACCACTGATTGCCTCAAGCCATCCTCATAGATGCGTCCACCTAATTGGTTGGTCCTGATTTACTCCAATTGAGTCTTATAGGGGCCTTCTGGTGTTTGTAAATAAGTAGTACCTGAGGTACGTGTGGGTCTCTCCATGCTAAAAGACATTTCTGAGTCACTTGTTTTAGAACTTCGCGTGTAGGGATTACCACTAAGTTGTTGTGCCCATGAACTAGTTGTATGTTTGACACTGGCCTCATATGATCTAATGCTTTGTCTATCCCTACCTAGGTGTCTACCAGATCTTAGGTTCATAAGCCTTGTCTTCTGGTTCCAAGGTTCTCTTGTATTGCTAAAAAATCCTTTGGAAGTCCTTAGTTTCCTAGTCCCACTTGAGGGTCAACTTCAAAATACTATATCTAATAATTTTTTAGTACTCCCCATGAGCTTTCCAACAAACCCAAAATCACTCCAAACGGATTTCGTATGAGAAAGTTATGCCAGTTCAGGGTCTTGGCGGTTAAAGCAAGGAAACAGGATCTCTCAGGAAGTACCTCAGAACAAGCGATATGATACCAGATTTTCATGATACGATACCTCTATTTTCCATGATACACAATACCACTACAGATGATACCACCTCAGGCGATATGATACCACCAAGGCGATACCAACTTCGGTGATACGATACTCCTATCAAGATGATACGATACTGGAAGTGGTCATGATATGATAGCTCTGATTGGCACGATACGATACCAACCTCACGATACGATACCAGGATAGCTAACGATACGATACTTGATTGGCTCACGATACAATACTAGTAGTTAGGACGATACGATACAAGTGAATTCTCAGGATGATATGATACAAATCTGTAAACAATACGATACGAGTGAATTCTCGGGATGATACGATACCAATCTACAAATAATAGGATACCTTCCAGGCGATACAATACCACTTGACCTTGTGATACGATACCACTCCAACCCCGATACGATACCACTCCAACCGTGATACAATATTGCTTATGCTACCCGATACGATACCACTGAACTGACATGATACGATACCTCCTACTGGACGATATGATACCGCAAGTGCACGATACGATAGTAAGTTGGCGATACGATACCAATCATGCACATGATACGATACTGCTCAGTCAACAATACAATACCATGTGGACCATGATACGATACCACTGGGTGACTGTGATCGTGATACGAGCACTTGATGATACGATACTCGACAAGTATCACAATACACGAGAGTTTTGGTATCGGGATACCAAAACTCAACCGGACATGATACTTGGAGTTTTTGAGGTCCAAATTCAAAATGTTTTACAGATATGTGTACCTTATAGTCTCCTTATCACTTCTATCTGCCTCTAGATGCAAGGTCACCCTCCAAACTTGCGATATGACACTCGCAATACCAAATGCAGGTCGTTTCAATGTGCGTAATACTTCACTCAGATTTTGGCACTTTGAGAGTATTTCAAGGGTATTTCTTCAATGTTTTAGCTCTGAACGCCCTTTGCACTTCTTTCTCATAGCCATAAGGAAAACGAGGTGAATGTACAGTCCACAATGGAAAAAAAATCAGAGAAGATGAAGATGGGGAGGAAATGGTGGTGATGGTGAAGATGAAGATGAAGAAAAAACTCGTAGATTTTTCATAGTCTATGAGCTTATACAGCACATGACATAAAATGCTAGAAGCAATAATCATGTTGCCATTTGACAAATCATGAACTGTACATGTGTCATCAACAAATTTCACAATCAAGCCAATCTTGGCTAATGCTAAAATTAATAAAAAAAATTTCTTGACCCCTAGCACAAATAAAGCATCTAACAAAGTGAAAGAACTACCATCAGTAGTAGTTAGAATGATCTTACCAACTCCCATGATAGGATAAGAGGAGTTGCTGGCGCATGTGACCGTATTCCATGTAGAGGCACGCTCGAGTGAAGTGAAGAAATTATGCTATGAGGTAATATGTTTGGTTGCCCCGCTATCAAAGTACTGGCAAACATCTGAGTCTATTGGAGACATACACTGTTCAGGAGAAGATGGGTCAAAAGTGCAAATAGTAGTAAACACCCATTCTTCATTCTGCACAAGATTAGCAGACTCTCTTTTTGGTGTAGAGGCCTCTGCAACAACCATTCCAACCTCTTTTTTCTTTGCCTCTTTTGGAGTCAGATTTGGACAATTCTTTATGACATGATCGTTTCCTTTATAGTACTTACAAAAGAATTTATGTGCTGGATAAGCCTAGTTGGCTTGTATTGGGTAACTGATTATATGCAGTGGAGTCAGTGATTCACTATGGAGGCAAACATGTGACTACTTGCAGTTTTATGATATTTTGACACTGGTCACACGCTCATTTTGCAGAGGATACCCTGGCAAAAAAATTTCCAGATTTTTGGCTTTGTCAACTATACAATGGTCGATTTACTCCTTGATACACTTATTCATTGGTGTTCGGAGTCTTCTAGCTCCATTATCATTCTATTCAATTCTCTACCATCATGGCATTAAAGGTCTCAGGCACATCCGATGGATCAGGGTCTAGTGCTAGTGTTTCGAGGAGTAGCTATAACTTGTAGGGCAAAGACCATTTGAGATCCGAAAATTTGATGGCACAAAAATTGCTCTATGGAAGAATCAGATTAAAGATGTGCTGATTCAAAGGAGGCAATGGAAGCCAGTACATAGAATTTCAAAGAAGCCTGCTGACATGGATAAAGATGATTGGGATGAGTTAGATGAAATGGTCGGGTCTACCACTCGCTTGCAACTAGCAGATAATGTTTACTTTATAGTATTAGACTGTGAAAGTGCAGAGGAGCTTTGGAAGAAGTTATGCTATACATATGAAAAAGAGACAGCATCAAATAAAGTTCTAATGAGAAAATTATATGAGCTTTGTATGAAAGATAGTGTTGTTGCTTATCTAAATGATTTTGATGCAATATTCTCTCAGTTACAAGCTCAGAAAATGGATATGGATAATGAAATGAAGCAGTATTGTTGTTATGCACCTTGCCATCATCATGGGATACATTTTGCACAACTATTAGCAATAGTGCACCTGGTGATAAACTCATCTATGATGACATATGTGGAGCACTCTTCAGTGTGGAGATGCATACAATGTTCCTGATTCTTACCAAGGAAAGAATCAACAACGTGGCAGGAGCAAGAACAAAGACAAAAAATGGTCAACAGAATAAGAGTAGAAGTAAATCAAGGAAGAGGGATATCGAATGCCATTATTGCCATAAGAAAGGACACATGAAGAAAGACTGTTATGCAGTAAAGAATGCTAAAGGTAAAGGACAGAATGTTGATGGGTTGTTAAACAGTTAGCTGCACCATCTACTTCGACTGTGAAGATTGAAGAAATTAATGCTATTTCTGATGATGCTAATGTGTTGACACTTGATAGTACTATGCCAACTGAGGCTCTTATGGTTGATTCTCTTTCCCACACTTGAGTGCTAGATTCTGGTGCTTCTTTCCATGTAACACCACATAGAGAATGGTTCTCTAATTATGTAGCAAAGTTTCTTGGTACCATCAGACTTGGTGACTCTTACCAGTGTGATGTTGTGGGGATTGGAGATGTGATTATGCAGTTCATTGATGGTTCAAAATTTACTATGCATAACGTACGCCATGTACCTCAGTTATCACGCAGTTTGATGTCAGTTGGTCAACTTGATGACCTTGGTTACAAGGTGGTCTTCTATGCTCAGCCCTTTCGCATATCAAAGGTCAATATGGTTATTGCAAAAGGAAGCAAAGTTGGTTCACTTTATCCTTTATTTGTATCATAGAAAGAACATTTGTTAGGTGTAACTGAAGAGCCTATGGCTTGTATTTGGAATGGTCATTTGGGCCATATATCTCATAGTGGAATGGAAAATCTTTCTCGTTCTAGCTACTTGCCTGTGTTATCTTTCTCTGATCTTTCATTTTGTGAGCATTTTCAATATGGAAAGCAAACTCGAAATGTGCATAGAATGCACATTGACTCTTCAATTCAGCCTTTAGATCTCGTTCATACAGATGTGTGTGGTCCTATGCTGACTAGGTCCTTAGGTGTTTCTCTTTACTTTTTCACTTTCGTAGATGATGTTACTAGAAAAGTTTGGGTATATCCTATCAAATTGAAGGATGAGGTATTCCCTACTTTCAAAAAATGGCTTGCTTCAATTGAGACTGAAAAAGGAACCAAGCTTAAGGTTACGTTCAGATAATGGGGGTGAGTATACCTCACATGAATTCAACCTTTTCTGTCAGTCTAGAGGGATTCGTAGAGAGTTTACAACTCCTTATACCCTAGTACAGAATGGTGTAGCTAAGAGGATGAATAGAACTATTCAAGATAGAGTAGTCTCTATGTTGCATCATGCAAACCTCTCACAACGTTTTTGGGCAAAAGCAGTATTCACTGCAGTTCATGTGATTAACCTTTCACCTAGTACTACCAAAGATTTGAAAGTGGCACAAGAGTTATGGACAGGGAAGCCACCATATTATGACCATCTTTGAGTTTCTGGTCGTGAAGCATATGTTCATATACCCAAGAATCTTAGACAAAAGTTAGACCATAAGTAAAAGAAATGCATTTTTTTGGATATGATCAAGAAGGACAATTTGGATATCGCTTATGGGATCTTGAAATATGGTTAGTGATCAAAAGTAGTGATGTCATTTTCAATGATTCTAAGATGCATAAACAGCTCATTAAGGAGGTTGAAGTGAGAAGAGTTGTGTTTGAGGATACTAGTCCTCCAGTTAGCATGCATAAAAATGCTGCACATAGGGAGGTTCAAGAGAGTGTCCATTCAGATCAGTCTGCACATATTCCTATTCAGGACCCATTGAGATGTTCTGCACATGTCTCACATCCACCTAATAGATATATTCCAGGTTTAGATTTTGTTATGCTAACAGATGCCGGTGAGCCTTCTTGCTACAAAGAGGCTATGTAGATAGAGGATCATATCAAGTGGGAGTGTGCCATGAAGAGTGAGTTGGATTCTATTCACAAGAATGGTACTTGGGATTTAGTGCCTTTTCCAAACGACACGAAAGCTTTAACATGTAAATGGTTATATAAGCTAAAATTCACATCAGATAGTGCTTCTCCAAAGTATAAAGCACGACTTGTTGCAAAGGGTTTTACGCCACAACATGGTGTTGATTTCGAGGACATCTTCCCTCTAGTGGTCAAGATGACTACCCTGCGCATGTTGCTTGGATTCCTTGCAATGGAGGACTTAGAGCTAGTCCAAATGGATGTGAAAATTGCTTTCTTGCATGGAGATCTTACAGATGAGATCTATATGGAACAACTAGAGGGTTATGTAGTTCTTGGCAAGGAAAGTCTAGTTTGTAAGCTTAAGAAGAGCTTTTATGGACTTAACCAGTCCCCTAGACAATGGTACCAAAAGTTTGATGCTTTTATGTAGTCTCAAGGCTATTCTGGAAGCAATGAGGATCATTGTCTCTACTCAAGGAGATGCTCAGATGGGAGCTTGATATGCTTGATACTTTATGTCGATGATATGTTGATTGCTGGGAAGTCCTCTTATGATTTGTCAATTCTCAAAAAGAAGCTGAGTCACACATTTGATATGAAGGATTTGGAGGATGCCAAACATATTCTTGGAATGCGCATTACTTGTGATAGAAGCAAAAGATGCATATACTTGTCTCAAAGTGAGTACATATCCAAAGTACTTCATAGGTTCAATACACAGGGTGGGAAGCCATTGAGTACACCTTAACCCACATATGTGAAATTGAGCAAGGATGATTGCCCCAAATGAGATGAGGAAAAGGAATTCATGACTAAAATTCCCTATCAGTCTATTGTTGGTAGTCTCATGTATGCTATGGTAGCTACAAGACCAGACATTGCATTTGTAGTGGGAGTTGTGGGCAAATATATGTCTAATCTTGGCAAGGAACATTGGGAAGCGGTCAAGATGATTTTAAGATATCTGAGTGGCACTAAGAATAAGTGTCTATGCTTAGGTAGAGGGAAAGCATCCATTATTGGTTACACAGATTCTGACTATGTGGGTTGTGTAGACAATCGTAAGTCTACATCAGGGTACATTTTTCATTTTGCTAGAGGTGCTATCTCTTGGAGATCTCGTCTTCAAGAATGTACAATTGTTTCCACCACAGAAGCAGAGTATGTTGCAGCAAGTAAGGCATGTAAGGAAGCATTGTGTCTTTCTCATCTTGCTTGTCATATGGGTTTACCTCAACATGTACCTCGTTTGCTCAGTGATAGTCAGAGTGCCATTGCTTTGGCTAAGAATCCGGTCTATCATGCAAAGACCAATCACATTGAGGTGAGGTATTACTTCATTAGAGATTGCTTAGCCACTGAGCACATTATTCTTGAGAAGGTTCACAGACGAGATAATGTTGCAGATGCTTTGACTAAAGCTCTACCACAAGATAGCTTTTGACACTGTTGTCACTTGATGGGGGTTACTTGATTCATGATCTTACACAGTCACTTGTATACTGTGCAACATGCTCATCAAGTGGGAGGTATAGTTTGTATACTTACACTGAGGTATATTTTATCATTCTTTATTTTTCTCCCATAGGTACTTTGGCCATATTGGCCTTTAGTGTGAGATTTTTACCATTAGTGTCCATGTGAAAGGCCACATGGCCACTGGACACTTCTTTGTATATGTTCTTTAATAAAACATATAGTGGCCTGATCAGTCACAAATCGTAAGTTCAACTGCATTTATAAGACCTAAGAAGTTTGTCTTTGTGCTCCCTGTGTACTGTGTTTTTCTGTATATTTTGCACTCTTTGTGTAGAGTACTGTGTGCGGCCTTAGGAGCTCAGTTTTCTACTCCGAGGATATCGTCGTGGAGCTTGGAAGAAGGAGGGCACACTATGGTGCATGGCCATCGAAATACTTCATATTCCATACATTGGTTGTTGAGGATAAGTTGGATGGTACCAACTACTCGTTATTGGCTTATATGATGCAACATGTATTGGTTTCAAAAGGACTGTGGAACATTGTGTAGGATGTTGAAAAACGTCCAATCACACCTGCAATTGTTACAATTGCAAGTATTGAAGCTGATGCAAAAGGAGTCGAAGATGGTGATATTCTGTAGATTCCTGTTCCTGCTTTTGTTTCTATTGCACCTACTGTAGAGCAAATTCCTTGGGATGATAGAGATGTCCAGGCACATGCGTTGATAGTTTTGTCTGTCAAACATGCCATTATTCCTCATATTCACTCTTGTAGAATAGCTAAGGATGCTTGGATACACTTATCACATTGTACCAGGCTAGGAATGAGGCTCGTGTTGCTTACCTCTGAAAACAATTGGAGAGTGAGCATATGGATGAAGGTGATTTTATGGACAGTTTTCTAACAAAGATCAAGGATTTGAAGGAACAATTGCTTTCTATTGATGAAGTCCTTCCTGATAGTTTGCTTGTGCAGACTATTCTGAATGGTCTTCCTGACTCATATCATAGTTTTGCTTCTACTCTTCGTTTGATGATGAAAGGCAATCCAAATGCCTTATCATTTGAGGAGTTCATTTTTGTTATGTTGCAGGAAGATCAATCTAGGTAAAACATCTGTGTGTTGTAGATCAAGCTTTCTTGGCTACTCAGAAGGGCAAAGGTAAATGGAGCTCATCTACTAGTAAGCAGAAATCTAGAAATGTTGCACATTCGAAGAAGGAAGACAAAGATGAGAAGAAATAAAAAAAGCAGAAATTGTTTTTTAAATACTGTAAAGCAAATGATCATGTCGTTAAGAGTTGTCCAAAACTAGCTGCTAAAGAGGCAAAGAAGAAAGAGGTTGGAATGGTTGTTGTAGAGGCCTCTACACCAAAAATAGAGTCTGCTAATCTTGTGTAGGAAGAAGAATGGGTGTTTACTACTATTTGCAGTTTTGACCTATCTTCTCATGAGCGGTGCATGTCTACAATAGACTCAGATGTTTGGTATTTTCATAGTGGGGCAACCAAACATATTACCTCGCAGTGTAGTTTCTTCACTTCACTCGAGCTTGGCCCTACAGGGAATATTGTCACATGCACCAACAAATCCTCTTGTTCTGTCATGGGAGTTGGTAAGATCATTTTTACTACTGCTAATGGTAGTTCTTTCACTTTGTCAAATGCTTTATTTGTGCCAGGGATCAAGAAAAATTTGATATCAGTTTCTGCATTAGCCAAGATTGGCTTGGTTGTGAAATTCGTTGATGACAGATGTACAGTTCATGATGTGTCAAATGGCAACCTGATTATTGCTTCTAGCATTTTATATCATGGGCAATATAAGCTCATAGACTATGAAGATCTATGAATGATTCCGAATGTGCAATACATGATTCTTAGGCTATGTCAGATGCAAAGCTTTGGCATGCATGCTTTGGTCATCTGAATTTTGCTAGTTTGCTGCACTTGCAGAAATCTGAAATGGTGTCCTCTTTGCCCAAACTTGAGGTACCCAATAATCATGTATATGAAGGCTGTATTTTGGGCAAAATGCAGCATTCATCATTTCCAAAAGATGCTTCAGGGCTACTAAAAAATTGCAGCTTGTACATAGTGATGTTTGTGGTCCTATGCAGACACCTTCTTTTGGAAATTATCTTTACTTCGTGACTTTCATCGATGATTTTGGGCATATCCATTGGAGGCAAAGTCCGAAGTGTTCATATGCTTCAAACAATTTTCAGTTTTGGCTAAAAATCTATTAGCATTTGAAATGGGCACCCTCCATTCTCATCGAGGGGGAGAACATATGTCTTCTGACTTTAGTGCATTTCTGGCTGAACATGGGATAAAACATCAATGTAGAGTGTCGTATACACCTCAACAGAATGGAGTTTCTGAACAAAACAACAAGTCATTCATGGAGATGGTGAGGTGTATGGTCAAGAGTCAGGCTTTACAACATAGTTTCTGGCTTTAGGTTTTCATGTGTGCATCATATGTACTTAATAGGTGTCCCACTAAAGCACTACAGTCTATCACTCCATATGAGGCTTGGCATGGTCGCAAGCCATTTGTTGCTTATCTACGTGTTTTTGGTTGTCTGGCATATGCATTAGTGCCTGAACAACATCACAGAAAATTGGATGATAAAGCAGTAAAATGTATTTTTGTTGGGTACAATTCTTAAACCAAAGGCTATCGTATGTATCATCCATAGACAAAACGCATTTTGGTTAGTCATGATGTTGTTTTTATGGAAGATGCTATTCAACCCTTACTTTCATGTACAAAGGAGACATCTATTAGCTCCAAAGACAAGTACGATACATTTGCCTCTTTTTATAGGTGGACAACCTAGTGATAGTCCTAATGAGGCAACTTCTCAGCCCCTGCCAGTTTCATGTGAGGATGCAGATCATTCCATTTCTGATGCAGATTTACATGATACACTTGTTGATGAGAGAGCTGATATTGAGCAGGCAAAAACTATGCCAAAATGGCTAGTGCAGACTTTGTGTGACAGTAAATTAGATGCATCTCTATCATATCCTACTCGTTTAGGCTCTCATAGTGCCTCTTTTGCATCAGATTGCTATGCTATGGCTGCATCTAGTCTTTGTGATGAGAATGACCCTGTTTCATTTCATGAAGCACAAAATTCAGAAAATTGGATGACTGCTATGCAATCTGAATATGATGCTATAATGAAGAATGGTACTTGGTCTTTATGTGACTTGCCTCCTGGTAAGAAGGCCATTGGTACTAAGTGGGTATACAAGATGAAGCACAAGTGTGATGGTACAATTTACAGCTATAAGGCTACGCTTGTTGCAAAGGGTTATGCATAGGCAAGAGGCATTCATTTTGATGAAACCTTTGCTCCTACTTGCCGAATGACTACTATTCGTAGCATCTATGCACTTTCAGCTCATCATGGTTCAAATGTACATCAATTGGACATTAAAACAACATTTCTGAATGGTGATTTGCATGAAGAAGTGTACATTTCAGCCCCATGGCTTTGTGTAGAAAGGGCATGAAAACCAAGTGTGCAAGTTAAATAAGGCATTATATGGTTTAAAGCAAGCACCATGTGCTTGGTGTGAAAAGATACATGTCTATCTCATTGCACATGGTTTTGAGAAGAGTCCAACTAAAAGCACCTCATATGTTAAGTGTGCTAATGATGTGCTTCTAATCATTGTTCTGTATGTTGATGATATGCTGCTCACTGGTCCTCATGACTCATGGAGAGTGTTAATCTCCAAAAGAACAAGCTACTCTTGAAGTTAGAACACCTCTATATCGAGAGTAACTTAAAATCTTCACCAATTTGAAGGATCAATACTCAATTTCCAAAATCTTCAACAATCTGTGAAGAAGATGAATACACAGAAAGTCTATTGCACATAACTCACACATTGATTTATCAATTGTGTAAATTTTTTGATGAAACTTTGTAGAATGTGTCATCTAAAGTTTGTGCACCTCCTTCGAGTTAAAGCACTTCAAAAGCTTAAGTAGATTATGAGAAATGATCCAAACAATCTACCTATGTCTGAAACTGCCTTCTTGTAGAGTCGACTTTGACACCTGCAACTTCTAACACATAGTTCTTCCAAACGAGAACCCGTTTAAGCGAATGCTTTTAGCGATAGATGGCTTATCTTCCAACTTAGATTTTGACTCCTCATTTGTGTAAAACTTTACACTGTGCTATGAGAACTGATCAATTCTTTGATCATTGAGATTGCACCTGTTTCAGAAGACACTGAATACTTTCTCACATATAGATGTTCCTACACAAAATTCTCTCAGCCTATTTGCAATTAGGCTCTTAAACTATAGCCATAGATAGATTAACTATGGACTTAGAGGTCTACAAAAGGATTTCTGATATAATCAAACACAGAAGGAGAAGTAGAGAAAAGTTCGACGCGGAATTCTCTGAACATTCTTTCTATTCAACTCACCATACATCTGATGGATAATACACACAATACACCTCATCTATTCTTCTCTATTTCATATATATTTCAACTCTCTTTTTTAATATGACCATAGTATTGATTCGTCATTACTTCAAGTATTTTGAAGTATTTACAAAACTAATGTACATATATTTAAAGAACTTTTCTTCCTGAACCTTCACTTCACTTCATGAAGTTGGACTTCAATCTTTTCTTCACATCTTCATTTCTAAGCTTCATATAATCACCAATTGTTGATTGCCTTGCTCCAATAGCTCCCTCTCAATCATCAATTGTGATTACCTGTATCTTCTTTATTCCTGCCATATCTTTAAATTTCTGCAACTTTGGTCCATCCAAACTCTTTGTCATCATATTTGCAAGTTGATCTTTTGTAGGAGTATGTATAACTTCTATTTCTTTATCAACAACCTTCACTCTCAAAAAATGATACTGAATCTCAATATGTTTAGAACCTAGCATGGAATACAAGATTTGGCTGCCAAATATAAAGAACTCATATTGTCTCCACAAATGATAGGAGTACTCTGAACAATATCAAAACTCTTCATAAGAGTCTTTAACCATATTACTTCCTTTGCAGCTTCTACCATGCCCTTGTACTCTGCTTCTGTAGATGATAAAGCAACTGTATGTTGCTTCTTAGAGCACCATGAAATTAGCTTATCTCCCACATAACACAAGTATCCATGTGTTGATCTTCTATCATCAGAATTACCTGCCCAATCTGCATCACTGTTTATTTTGACTCTTGTATCTGAAGTAAATCCATCGTACAAACCTTCTTTAAGTGTGCCCTTGATGTACCTAAGTACTCTTTGTCTTGCAATCCAATGTTCCTTCTAGGACAATGCATGAATTGAGATAGAACTCCAACTGCATATGATAAATCAGGCCTGGTTAATGTAGCATAAATCAATTTACCCACCAAACTCTGATAAAGCTTCATATCTTTGAATTTTTCTCCTCCATATCTACTCAATCTATGATTCACCTCCATTGGAGTTGATGCTATCCTGCAATCTTCCATTTTAAATTTGGTTTTTAGATACCTTTCTTGAGTTACATATACTCCATGTTGAGTATATGAAATCTCCATTCCCAAAAAGAATAAAAAATTTCCCAAATCACTGATTTTGAATTCTTTCTCCATCTACGTCTTAATCATGTGTATATCTTTGTCATCTGTTCCTATAAGTATTATGTCATCAACATAAATACAAACTTAAATAAATCCATCCTCACTTGCTTTGACTAGCAAGCTACTATCTGCCTTTGATGCTTGAAATCCAAGTTCCTTCAAGAACTTTACAAGCCTATAATTCCATGCCCTTGGGGCCTGCTTTAAACCATACAAAGCTCTCTTGAGCTTACACACATGATTTGGATAACTTTGATCTTTGTAACCATCTGGTTGTTCCATGTAGACTTCATTTGAAATATAACCATTTAAAAATGCATTCTTCACATCTAATTGAGATAATTTCCAACCTTTGCAAGCAGCAATTGCTATGAGAGTCCTTATGGTTGTCATCTTTGAAACAGGACTATAAGTTTCATCATAGTCCACACCATATGTCTGTGCATATCCCTTTACAACAAGCCTAGCTTTATACCTAGATACACTTCCATCTGCAAACCTTTTTGTTTTGTAAACCCATCTACATCCAATGATCTTCTGACTATTTGGTTTAGGAACCAAATCCCATGTCTAATTTTCCATTAATGCATCATATTCTTTGTGCATAGCTTTTTCCCAATTCTTCTTCCCTTTGGCTTCATCATATGTGGATGGATCTTCATCTGCTTTTAACATATAATCATAATATTTAGTAGTCAAGAATGAAGTATCATAGCTATACCTTGTAGGTTGCCATTTGTGCCTAGATGACCTTCTGAGTTCTCCACTTCTTGAAGTTTCTGGTTCATCATATTCTGGATCAAACATTGGCCTTTCTTCTACTTCAACTTGTCCTTCATTACTCTCTTCTCCATCACATATTTGAACCCTTGTTTTACCTTTCTTCTGATTTAGAATATCTTCATCACCTGCATGAACATTAAGTGTACCTACATACCAAGTACCTTGCTCATCAAATGTAACATCCTTAGACACAAGAAATTGCTTTGTGGATGGACTCCACAACCTATAACCCATCTGCTTATCATCATAGCCAATGAATACATACTTCTCTGCTTTAGGTTCCAATTTATGCCTCAATTGAGATGGCACATATGCATATGCCAAACATCCAAATATTTTACAATGATCCAATGTAGGTCTCTTACCCCACCAAGCTTCATATGGTGTCATACCCTGCAAGACTTTACATGTTAACCTATTGACCAAATATGTGGCTGTGTTTACAGCCTCAGCCCACAAATAATTAGGACAATTTTTCTCCTTCATCATTGATCTTGCAAACTCAACAAGAGTTCCGTTTCTTCTCTCTGCTACCCCATTTTGTTGAGGAGAGTACCTGCAAGTAACCTCTCTCTTTATACCTGCATTCCACAAATAATCACTGAATTCATTTGAGAAATACTCTCCCCCTCCATCTGATCTTAACCTCTTCAATTTCTGACCTGTAGTCCTTTCTTCATATGCGTGATAGTATCACATAGATTGTGATCCACCTGGTAGCATCATCAACATATATGCAGATTATGAGAAATGATCCAAACAATCTACCTATGTCAAAGGACATGCACATTGAGAAGAAAGTCTATGACTTTCCCTAGCAACAAGTTAGATTGATGAGGATTCATTTTAAGAAATACCATGTCATTTGTTTTAAATTCAAGTGGTCTTCTCTTTAAATCATAGAATTTCTTTTGTCTTTTCTGAGCTTCTTTTATGTGTAATTTTGCCAAGTGCTTCATCCATCTTCCCAAGCATTTCTTTAGACACTTCTACTTTCTTTGGAAAACCAGAAATGGAAGGTGGATTCAACCAATTATAACCATTCATAGCCTCAAAGGGACACATTTTTAAGATGCATGCCATGCACTATTGTATGCAAACTTGACTAAGGCCAAATATTCACTCCAATTATCCTACTTTTTATTCACATACATACACAACATATCTTCAAGTACTTGATTAACCCTCTCCCTTTTCCCATGAGTTTGTGGATGGAAACTAGTACTCATACGAACTTGAGTTCCAATCAATTCAAATGTTGCTCTCGAAAATTTTGATGTGAACCTAGAGTCTCTATGAGAGATTATGCTTTTAGGCATTCCATGCAATCAAAAAATTTCTTTTACAAATAGTTTTATGATATTCAAGGCAGTAGCAATCTGTTTCATAGCAAAGAAATGCACATCTTTTTTGACACCTGCAACTTCTAACACATAGTTCTTCCAAATGAGAACCCGTTTAAGCGAATGCTTTTAGCCATAGATGGCTTATCTTCCAACTTAGATTTTGACTCCTCATTTGTGTAAGACTTTACACTGTGCACTGAGAACTGATCAATTCTTTGATCATTGAGATTGCGCCTGTTTCAGAAGACACTGAATACTTTCTCACATATAGATGTTCCTACACAAAATTCTCTCGGCCTGTTTGCAATTAGGCTCTTAAACTATAACCATAGATAGATTAACTATGGACTTAGATGTCTCAAAAGGATTTCTGATGTAATCAAACACAGAAGGAGAACTGGAGAAAAGATCGACGCACAATTCTCGGACTATTCAACTCATCATACATCTGATGGATAATACACACAATACACCTCATCTATTCTTCTCTATTTCATCTATATTTCATCTCTCTTTTTTAATACGACCATATACAAGTATATATATATATATATATATATATATACATATGAGTATTGATTCGTCATTACTTCAAGTATTTTGAAGTATTTACAAAACTAATGTACATATATTTAAAGAACTTTTGTTCCTAAACCTTCACTTCACTTCATGAAGTTGGACTTCAATCTTTTCTTCACATCTTCATTTCTAAGCTTCATATAATCACCAATTGTTGATTGTCTTGCTCCAACAATGACATGCATATTGCTGATTTTAAGGCTAATTGGCATGCCTCATTTGAGATGTCTAATTTGGGGCATTTGCATCACTATTTGCTCATTCAATTTATGCAAGTTGATGGTGGAATGGCTTTGTGTCAAACGATATATATTGACACATTATTGCAACATTTTGGGCTTGAAGACTCTGTGCCTATTGCCACTCCGATGGAGACATGTTTATGCTTGAGTCTTCATGATGCTGGAGATGCATTTTGGTGTTGTTCTCTATCAAGAGGCTGTTGGATGCTTGATTTACTTATGCATTACTCGACCAAATATTCAGTTTGATGTCTCACAGATGAGCAGGTTTTTGCATTGCCTAGGTGTCAAGAATTGGTAGGTGGTTAAGCGCATCTTTCACCACTGGAGTGGTACCCGGCTACTTGGATTGTTTTATCCCAAGGGGGGATCAGTACCGCCAAATTTGCATGCTTTTTTTGAGAGTGATTGGTTTGGTTGCTATGACAATCGTGTGTCCACTAGTGGCTTTTTCTTCATGCTTGGTAGCTCATGTATATCTTTGTTGAGCAAGAAGTAGCCCATTGTGGCCACTTCTGGTCGTGAGGCTGAGTATAGGGCAGCTTTCATAGCGACTCTTGAGTGTATGTGGATCAGATGCATTATGGATGATTTGGGTGTTGGTCAGTCTTCTGCCACCACCATCTTCACTAACAGTAAGAGCACATTGGAAGTTGTGAGGAATCCTGTGTTCCATGCTCGCACTAAGCACATTGAGGTGCATTATCATTATGTCAGGGAGAGGTTCTCTGCTGGGGAGATCAGCTTGGCATATGCGCCCATGTAGGAGAACATTGTAGACCTTTTCATGAAGGCTCTGCCTAGGGAGAAGTATGAAGCTTTTCATAAAGCTTTAGGCTTACTTCCTTTTGTGGATTGATTCCACATAGCTTGGCACTTCCATGCGTGCCAGCTCCTTATTCACCACATCACTTCTAGGGGCAATTTGTTGAAATATTTAGGTAGTGATGTGTGTGAACACACTAGGACCGTCGGGGCACTTTTTTCCCTCTTTACGAGTTTTTTTTTCACCCGGCTTGCATATATGCCTATTGTCCTAACGAGATAATTATCTTTGTACATTCTAGTGGTAATAAATTCAGTATTATGTGTTGTGCTCCAAGCTTTTTCTTCTTCATTGTGCTGTTTGCGTGCTTCCGTAGATGTCTAACTCCAACATCGGAGGCACACAAACAACACAAGGAAGAGAAAAAGCTTGGAGCACAACACACAAAATTGAATGTATTACCATTAGAATGTACAAAGATAAGTAACACGTTAGGGCTATAGGCATATATAAAAGCTGGGGGGGAAACCTCCTAAAGAGGGAAAAAAGTGCCCTGGTGGTCCTAGTGTATTCACACACATCACTACCTAAATATATCAATAGCTTTAACTGCTACCAGTAAAGTGTGCTAGCACGTTCCAAAATCACCAACTAATTTACACGTGAGATGCGAGATCATGCAAGTGCATGCGGCAAGAGAGAAAGTGAATGCTATCGTTGAATTTCCCCCATGCGAAATCATGTTTGGACCCATGCTAGTGACATCATGCATTCAACGTCTCTAAGATGGTATATTCTGCAATGCGCTACATAGTAGATTTTGTGGCACAATGCACATATGGAACAAGTCCCCCAGGCTCCACCCTGCCACAATGCACACAAATTCCATACCTATCAATTCCAAGTTGCAGAACTTCTTGTATCACTTGTATATAAGCTTCTATTGTTCTCCCTACGTGGGTAATCTTATAACTAGAAGTATATTCCAAAAAAAATTATCCACTCTAGTGAAAGGGCACAATCTAGTTCTCCCATGATAATTTTAGCATCTTGGCTTTGAAAATTCCAAATCTATTGCCATTTGCATGGAGACGGGTTTAGGGTTGAGTCTTCATGATAATATAGATGAATTTGGGTTTATGATTGAGTCTTCATGATACTATACATGAATTTGTTGTTGTTCTCTAGCAATATGCTATTAAAATGTTGATTTACTTATGCATAACCTGACGTTGAGTCTTCATGATACTATAGATCCATTTGTTGTTGTTCCCTAGCAATATGCTATTAAAATGTTGATTTACTTATGCATAATCTAACCTGATTTTTAGTTTGTTGTCCCTTAGATGAGCATGTTTAAGCATAGTCTAGAAGTGACGCATTGCTAGACTGTTAAGTACATCTTTCACTGCTTGAATGGTACCCAACTACTTGGGTTGTTTTATCCCAAGGTGGATCCTTACCACTAGATTCACATGAATTTCTATCTCAAATTGTTGTGGTTGCTATGGAGATTGTATGCCCATGATCGGTAGCTCCTACATATCTTGGTTGAGCAAGAAGGAGCCTATTGTAACAACTTCTAGTTGTGAGGCTGATTATAGGACCTCTCTCATAGCTATTATTGACTGTGTAGAGCTAAGATACCTTTCAGATCATTTAGGTGTTGGTTAGACTTCTAACAACACCATCTTTACTAATAGAAGGAGTGCATTGGTGTTGAGATATCAAGCTCAACATGTGATCATCCAGGATGACACGTATCATTTTTTCTTTTCTCTGACATGTATAGTGGTCACACCGGTATATGTCAGGGATATTTCATTGAGTTGTACTAGATTTATCCACCGAGAGTGATGACAAATTTGTTTCTTGCCAGCTCACTCATTTGCGGACATTGGGTTTTTTCTTATGTACTGGTCTTTATATATTGCACTTGTTGTATTCTTGTTTTTAGGTCATTCTTGTACATTCCTTTTTATGTAATAGAAGAAGAAGAAGAAGAAGAAGATCATTCTTCCTTGCCTCAATCTGAGTGTGTGCTTCTCTTTGATTGAGAGAGTGTGTAAGAGCTTTGTTCCTTATCTCCTTCCTCATGACATGGTATCAGAGCCAGCGTGGCTGTAGAGAGCTCGTGGAGAAGGCGACGGTGAAGAGTACGTAGCAAGGTGTGGAGAAAACGCGATTCACAAACGACCTTTGTTTGCGACAAAAATTGTCGTGAAGGTAGAAGACCTCAAAATATTTTCAGATGTAAGATTTGGAGCCATCTCGACCTCTGTTTTGAGCCCACAAGGTGGGGCCCACAAAAAAACCAGGTCACTTTTAGAAACTATAACTTGTGTCATGTTTGGCAACACTCATATATTCGAGATCCAAAATTTCAAGCGATTCTGTTTACTATTGGTATCCCAAAACTGTGTTTTTTTTAGATCGAACTGTCACGTCATAGTGCAACAATGTTCAAGCAGAAGTGCTGCTTGTAGTGTTTTGCAGTACTGTGAATTGCTACAGAAATGGCAAATGCACATCACACCCTATCGAGCATAGAGGAAATATAGCACTGTCTATGGAGGATGGGAAGGTAAAACACCTTGCTCATGTGCTTCATGTTCCAAATATAACAAAGAATCTGGTTTCTGTTGGACAAATGGTTGACCAGCGATTACAAGTCAGGTTCAATGCTCATGGGTTATATGTAGAAGAATACAAACGGGATGAAAATTGATTGCCAAAGGAAACAAAGTGGGTAGGATGTTCACCTTAAATGTGAAAATTCTTGAAATGAATGCAGCCATGTTTGCAAAAGATGCAGGAGTTATTGTTGATATAGAGATCTGGCACAAACAGATTGGACATGTAAACGTGCAAAAGATGAAATTGATGCAGTCAAAGGAGGTTGTCCATGGACTACCAAATTTCAAGGTTGTAGAGATGCACAAGGTATGTGCAGCATGTCAATTTGGTAAACAGTCAAAATCATCGTTTCCGCATGACAAGCATGTTAGTGAGAATGTGCTAGAAATAGTACATACAGATGTTTGGGGTCCTGCAAAGACCACATCTATGGGTGGTTGTAGGTTTTATGTTACTTTCATTGACGACCATACACGAAAAGTGTGGGTCTATTTCATGAAAAAGAAGAGTGAGGTATTCACTCTCTTTCAGAATTTTAAAGCTATGGTGGAAAAGAAGATAGGGAAGTATATTCAGACATTAAGATCTAATGGAGGAGGTGAATACATGTCAAATGAGTTCAACAATTTTCTAAAAAGTCATGGAATTCGACGTCAATTTTCATGCAGGTACACACCACAACAAAATGGCATTGTTGAACGCAAAAATAGACATATTGCAAAAATAGCAAGAGCCTTGATGGCTGAGAAGAATATGAATCATTGTTATTGGGCAGAAGCTATGCATACGGTTGTATACATCATGAACAGAACTCCAACTGCTATTGTACATCAAGTTACACCTAAAGAGAAGTTCACAGGTAAAAAGCCAAACTTATCACATATGAAAGTTTTTGGTGTTATTGCATATGTACATGTTCTAGATGAGTTGAGGGTGAAGCTTGATCCAAAAGCTAAAAAATGTGTCTTCACTGGATACTCCCTTGAGCAAAAGGGATATAAATGTTATAACCCACTCACACGACAGGTGAAGGTGAGCAGAGACGTGGTATTTGATGAAATGTCAAGCTTCTATGCAGATGCCAAAGAAGGACTGAATCTTGAACCAAATGACAAAGAAAATTCTGAAAAATCAAGTGCAAAATCTCAAGCTTTGAGTTGACCGGATCAATCACCAAGCAATAGTTCCAAATAAAATCCATGGAGTGGAAGATTGAGTGGAAATTTTAGTCTAGCAAATTCATCAAATACATCCAAGAAAGCTAAAGAAAAACTTTCTGCTGGTCATAAAATATGTGCAGGTTTTGAAGACGTTGATGGAGATTCAAGCGGTTCAGAAAAGAGTCTTGATGAGGAACTTGGATTGCCCTCTTTGAAGACTCCAAGAGTAAGAAAAGCACATGCAGATGATACAAGGAGAAGTGACCCAGGACCAAGAAGATCTAGGAGGATATGGAATTGAGTGCAATGATTGACATATGATAGTTACATGGATTGCCATTGTGCCTACATGACAAAGGTAATACAAGATGTTGAACCTTATTGTTTTGAAGATGCAATTGAAAATGCAGATTGGGAAAAAGCTATGGATGAAGAGATGGATGCACTTTATGGAAACGATACATGGAAGCTGGTTCCATTGCCATAAGGAAAGAAACCCATAGGCTACAAGTGGGTTTACAAGGTAAAACACAATGTTGATGGTAGCATAAGCAGGTATAAAGCACGTTTGGTAGCAAAAGGATATGCACAAACTTATTGCATTGATTATGAGGAAACATTCAACCCTGTAGCTAAAATATCTACTATCAGAACACTTGTTGCATTAGCTATAGCAAAAGGATGGACTTTGCATTATATGGATGTGAATAATGCTTTCTTACATGGTGAGTTACAAGAAGAAGTATACATGGACCAACCACAAGGATATGGAGATTTAAAGCATCCAGAATATGTTTGCAGGTTGCAAAAGGCTTTGTATGGGCTGAAGCAAGCTCCTCGTGCATGGCATGCAAGGATTGCTGATTACTTAACCACCATTGGGTTTTCTATATGTGATGCAGATCATTCACTATATGCAAGGAAGTGTGATGATGGCATTGTTGGAACATCAAGCTTACACTGTGCTTGAGGTGGATTTGATCTACATCAAAGGCTATCGCGTCGAAAGAATATCTGTTGGAGAGTTCTTTTTCATATGCTCATTTATTGTATTTTCTTTGAAAGATTTTTTGTTGGTTCATTTACCGTTGTAAAAGCCTTGAGCTTTACACATGTCAAGGTAGAAACATGGAGCCAAAATCCCACAAATTTGTGGTGGTTGAAGTTGCATTCAATCAAGCAATCAATCACCTAAAAGTAGATCAAAGTAGATCTTCACTTTTCCTGGATTGTAAGAAAGTGAATTGATTCCCTCCAACAACCATTCCCACCTTCATTTGAATTCAAATTCAACTTGTAAAAGTCATGGAACACTCTTAGAGGCTATATAAGGACTTGAAATCACTTGTACATTACATGGAAGCAATATACATACACTTGTGACCATCATTGTCTTGCTCCTTCAATTCTCTGCATCATCTTCTTCATCAGCAGTAATCTTGCAGAAGCTGTTGCTCTCTCTCTAGAGCTTCAAATTGAGTCTAAGATGACTCATTGGAAAGGTATACATGTTTATTTTAAGTCCCCAAATTTTCAAAGCATTTGGTTCCGTAGATTGGGAGAAATCTACATTTCTCTGTCTCGGGGTCAATCTCTACGTATTCCTGAAAAATAGGAAGTACCACTGGTGAATGTCGCATTCATTCCTATAGCATATTTTGCTTATTCCTTATAATTCTGTGCATTCCATACACTCAACCCTATGTTTATCACTCCCATAAAAGGATTTTTTCTAATTGTAATCACGCTGGTCGTTATGGGCATTTGAAGTTCATTGTCTCTTCCATAGATAGTAAGTTTTTTCAGCTAGTCGACCCGCGAACCTATCTGTTTTGTATCAACTCATTCTCTTTGATGCTCCAAAGTACTTAGTGCATTTCTTTGCACTTATCACATGCCTATAAGGTCTATTTGAATCTCCATAAGCTCAAGGGCTGGTCTTGTGCTGGTTGGCTTGACCAAACTTCGTCGCTTCAAAACGCACTTTTTTACCTTCGACAAGCTTCTCCAAGTTCTTTCAGTGGTATCAGAGCTAGATCAAGATGGGTGAAGGCTTTCCCTCAATGATCGAGAAGCTTGATCGACACAACTATGCGGCTTGGCAAATCAGAATGGAGGCCTATTTGCAAGGTAGAAATCTTTATGGAATTGTAGTAGGTGATGAAGTTATGCCTATTCCAAGATCCAAAGGAGGACCTACACAAGAGGAGACAGATAAGCTCACACTTTGGTGCGCAAGGGATGCTCAAGCAAGGTCGTACATACTAAACTCTATCTCTGACTTTCTATTACCACATATTAGAGGATGCAAGACATCTCAAGAGCCTTGGGATGCCCTCGAGACTTTCTTTTCTGCCAGTACCAAAGCAAGAAAGAATCATCTTTGGAACGAGTTCAACCAAATGAAGAAGACGCCTAAACAAACCATCAGACAGTTTGTTACCAAGGTCAAAGAGGTTGCGGATCAGTTAGCATCCATTGGAGAGCTAATTGAACAAGAGGTCATCATGAGGCAAATTCTCAACGGCATTCGAAGTGATAAGCAATGGCAATCCTTCACGACGGCTTATGATCTCATGATGGATGTGCAAACTCCAGACTTCAACATCTTCCTTGGACAACTCTTCAATTAAGAAGCCAACAATAGCATAAAGGAAGGTAACTCCTATCATGGTAATTCAACAAGTGCTCTATATGCACATAAGAAGGATAAGAAGCAAAAAGGCAAGAAGAAGGAAGAAGATGAAGAAGAGACTTCTCAAGCCAACTTTGCAAGCAAGAGCAAGTGGAAAGGGAAGAAGAAAGGACCAAAGCAAGACAAAGCCAAAGGTCAGAATGTTCAACATGTGCCATATGCGATAAGACCAACCACACCACTCAGAATTACTGGTTCAATGGGAAGACCCAAAAAGGAAGTGGAAGAGGTGGATATGGCAGCAATAGAGGCAGAGGTGGACACTTCAACAATAACAATAGAAGCTTTAATAGAAGGGACTACAACAATTATTCAGAAGATCAACCACATGAAGACTCATTTCTTCTTATGAATCTAAGCCACAAAGAAGGTAAAGAAGATGATCATTTGTTCTACATAGACTCAAAGATGTTCGAATCATGTTGCAGGCAATATTGCTCTTCTATCTGACTTGGAAAGTCCAAAGCATAGACATGAAGTGCAGACAAGGGATGACACGAAGCACAATGTGGAGAAGATTGGTAATATCAAAGCTTCCAATGGCAGGATAAACATTCTTAGTAAGGTTCTCTATGTACCCACTATCACTAAAAACCTAATAAGTGTAGGCCAAATAGTTGAAAAAGGCTTGCAAGTTAGGTTCACCCAACATGGAGCTTTTGTGGAAGATCCATGTCAAGGCTTCAAGAAGCTCAGATTTGATGGAGGGGGAGAATACTTCTCCAAAGAGTTTGATGAGTTCTTGCAGGACAAAGGTATCAAAAGAGAAGTGACTACTAGGTACTCTCCTCAACTAAATGGAATTGCAAAGAGGAGAAACAAGACACTCGTTGGATCAGCCCGAACAATGCTTGAAGAGAAGAAGTTGCCACATTATCTATGGGCAGAAGCTATTTCAACTGTTGTGTACCTTGTCAATAGACTACCATCCAAATCACTTCAAGGTATGACTCCTTATGAAGCATGACATGGAAGAAAACCTAGTCTTGGACATTGCAAGGTTTTTGGTTGTTTAGCTTATGTTCATGTACCATCACAAATAAGAGGTAAGCTAGATGAAAGGGCAACAAAGGCAGTGTTTATTGGATACAATTCAACTCAGATGGGTTACAGGTTCTTCAATCCTTCAACCAAGCAATTCACTACAAGTAGAGATGTTGTGTTTGAAGAACACAGGTCTTGGTATGATGAAGACAAACAAAAGGTAACACTACCATATGATCTTGATTCTGATTCTCATCAATTAGGAAGCAAGCATGATACACAGGTTCAGGATCCAAGAAGTGATACACACGATGACCAAGATGAAAGAGAAAGGGATTACAAGCTATGGAAGTCAAGAGCCAAAGCAAAGATGCAAGAGGTTGGAGAATGCTCCAAACAAGCACCTAGAAGATCAGCAAGAGAGAAGAAACAACCAGAAAGGTATGGATATGATTCCACGTTTGTTACGAAGCATTCAATCTACTTGGCAAAAGACTCTATTTCAGAGGAACCCTCAACCTATGAAGAGGCAAAGGGAAACCCTAATTGGGAAAAGGCCATGAACGAAGAGATAGATGCATTGAAGGAGATGGACACTTGGGCTTTGGTTCCAATGTCACCAAATCAAAAGGTAATTGGTTGCAGGTGGGTATATAAAGTTAAAAGAAATTCAGATGGATCAATTTGCAGGTACAAGGCAAGATTAGTTGCCAAAGGATGCTCACAAACTCATGGTTAGACTATGAGGAAACATTCTCACCAGTTGCAAAGATGACTACAATCAAGACATTGATAAGTGTAGATGCTGCAAGGAATTGGAGACTCCTCCACCTTGATGTGGAAAATGTATTCTTAAATGGTTGGATAAGTGAAGAGGTATACATGTCACAACCACCAGGTTTTGAAAACCCTAATAATCCATCTTATGTTTGCAGACTTAAGAAAGCATTGTATGGATTGAAACAAGCTCCTAGAGCTTGGAATTACAGGTTGGTTACATATCTTCAAGATCAAGGGTTCAAAGCTAGCAGCTCAGATCCTTCTCTATTCATCAAAAGGGATCACAATGAAGTTATCTATCTATGTGTATATGTAGATGATATTATTGTGACAGGTGATGATCTAAATGGCATTCAAAGGATCAAGAGACACATGCAAGAGGAGTTCAAAATCAGTGACCTAGGTGAGCTCACATATTTCCTAGGTATGCAGGTGATATACACAGATGAAGGAATGTATTTGACTCAAAGAAGATACATTCAGGATCTTCTTCTCAAGTTCAAAATGGAGAACACTAAACCTGCAGGTACACATTTGGAGATGAATCATAAACTTAGTGTTTATGAAGGTGAGAAAATTGAAGACATTAAAGCTTGATATATGCTACTTATACAAGGGCAGACATCTCATATAGTGTGGGAGTGCTTAGTCAGTTCATGCACTCACCGAGAAGAGCACACATGGATGTGGCTAAGAGAGTACTTAAGTATCTCAAAGGTACAATCAACGAAGGTATATTCTATCCTTACTCTTCAGATTTGGATATCAAAATCTACTCAGCTGCAGATTGGGCAGGAGCAAAGGATGATAGAAAAAGTACATCTAGTTACTTAGCATTTGCAAGTTTGAAGCTCGTGTCATGGAGTTCCAAGAAGCAACCAACAGTTGCTTTATCTTCAACTGAAGCAGAGTATAGAGGCTTGACCATAGCAATTCAAGAAGCAATATGGTTAAAAGCATTGTATACAGATTTGGGACTTGTGAGTTCCAAACCTCACATATTTGGAGATAATGTAAGTTCCATGCATCTAGCGGCAAATCCTATTTTCCATGCGAGAACCAAGCACATAAAAGTCCATTACCACTTCATTAGGGAGAAGCTCATGGCAAAGGAGATTGACATTTCTTTTGTTCCTATTGAAGAGCAAGTAGCAGATATGATGACGAAGGCACTTGATGGAATAAAGCTTTGTAGATTCAAAGCTATGGTAGGTATTCAACCTATCAAAGAATGAAGCCTCAAGCATACTTTAGCTTGAGGGGGAGTTGTTAGAACATCAAGCTTACACTATGCTTGAGGTGGATTTGATCTACATCAAAGGCTATTGAGTCGAAAGAATATCCATTGGAGAGTTCTTTTCCATATGCTCATTTATTGTATTTTTTTGAAAGATATTTTGTTGGTTCATTTACCATTGTAAAAGCCTTGAGCTTTACACATGTAAAGGTAGAAATATAGAGCCAAAATCCCATGAATTTTTGGTGGTTGAAGTTGCATTCAATCAAGCAATCAATCACCTAAAAGTAGATCAAAGTAGATCTTCACTTTTCTTAAATTGTAGGAAAGTGAATTGATTCCCTCCAACAACCATTCCCACCTTCATTTGAATTCAAATTCAACTTGGAAAAGTCGTGGAACACTCCTAAAGGCTATATAAGGACTTGAAATCACTTGTACATTACATGGAAGCAATATACATACACTTGTGACCATCATTGTCTTGCTCCTTCAATTCTCTAGATCATCTTCTTCACCAACAGTAATCTTGCAGAGGCTGCTGCTCTCTCTCCAGAGCTCCAAATGCAAGATGACTCATTGGAAAGGTATAAGTTTCTAGTTTAAGTCCGCAAATTTTCAAAGCATTTGGTTTAGTAGATTGGGAGAAATCTGCATTTTTCTGTCTCGGGGTCAATCTCTGTGTATTCCTGAAAAATAGGAAGTACCACCGGTGAATGTCGCATTCATTCCTATAGCATTTTTTGCTTATTCCTTATAATTTTGTGCATTCCATACACTCAACCCTATGTGTATCACTCCCATAAAAGGATTTTTTCTAATTGTAATCACGTTGGTCGCTATGGGCATTTGAAATTCATTGTCTCTTCCATAGATAGTAAGTTTTTTGAGCTAGTCGATCCACGAACCTATCTGTTTTGTATCGACTCATTCTCTTTGATGCTCCAAATTACTTACTGCATTTCTTTGCACTTATCACATGCCTATAAGGTCTATTTGAGTCTCCATAAGCTCAAGGGCTGGTCTTGTGCCGTTTGGCTTGACGAAACTTCATCGCTTCGAAATGCACTTTTCTACCTTCGACAAGCTTCTCCAAGTTCTTTCAGGCATCACTATTGTGGCTATTTATGTTGATGACTTGATTGTAGGTGGTGATAATGAAGAAAGCATCAAAGAGGCAAAGCAACTTCTTATGCAGGAATTTGACATGAAAGATCTTTGTGCTATTTCTTGGGCATTGAGTTTATACATACAGAAGCAAGTATATGGATGTCACAAAGGCAATATGCCTTGAATATGCTGCAAAAGTATGGTATGGATGATTGTTAGCCAATTTCTATGCCATTAGATGAGAATTTGAAGTAAGATACTACATCAGTGGCTTTCTATTCTCACTTGGGAGTGCAGCTATTACATGGAGAAGCAAGAAGCAAACCACTGTGGCTTTGTTGAGTACAGAGGCTGAGTATAGAGGTGTTGCAATGGAAGCATGTGAGGCTTCATGGCTCAAGATGCTACTTGCAGATTTAGGTGTGGAAGTGCAAAAGCATATCACTATCTACTATGATAATCTTAGCAGTACACAGTTAGCGGGGAACCCTATTTTACATGGTAGAACGAAGCATATCGAGGTACATTATCACTTCATTAGAGAGAAGGTATAAGCAGGTGATATTGATCTTGTTTATGTGAGAACAAATGAGCAGGTTGCTGATATTTTCACTAAAGCACTTGGGGCAAAGAAGCTGAAGAAGTTTTAGAAGCTTGGATTAGAGGACATGACGTTGAGCTTGAGGGGGAGTGTTGAGATATCAAGCTCAACATGTGATGGTCCAAGATGACACGTATAGGTTTTTCGTTTCTCTGACATGTGTAGTGGTCACATCGGTATATGCCAGGGATACTTCATTGAGCTGTACTAGATTTATCTACCGAGAGTGATGGCACATTTTTTTCTTGCTAGCTCACTCATTTTTGGACATTAGGTTTTTCCTTATGTACTGGTCTTTATCTATTGCACTTGTATTCTTGTTTTTAGGTCATTCTTGTACATTACTTTTTATGTAATAGAAGAAGAAGAAGAAGAAGATCATTCTTCCTTGCCTCAATCTGAGTGTGTGCTTCTCTTTGATTGAGAGAGAGTGTGTGTGTGTGTGAGCTCTCTTCCTTATCTCCTTCCTCGTGACAATTGACAGTTGCAAGGAATTCTATGTTCCATGCTCACACAAAACACATTGAAGTGCACTATCCTTACATTAGGGAGAGACACTATATTGAAGAGATCATTTGGCTTTTGATGTGCCCACACAGGATAATCTTGCATACTTTTTCACAAAGCTCTCCCTCGGGAGAATTTTGAAGTGTTTTCGAAAGCTTAGGGCTTACTTGATTTTGAAGATTAAGTTCTTTCGACATACTTTGGTATTTCTTTATACATGAGTGCTAGCTCCTTGTTCACCACATCACTCTCAGGGGGTATTTTTTCATATAGTTCACTATTCATGTGTGTGAGCACGGTTAAGATAACTGTCGTCATGTTTTCATGTCCAAATTTGAAAGACCTGGGTACATAAACCAAAAGTTGAAGACAATGTAAGTATGCCTCAAATGAGAATGTAAATGTGCTTTGTATATGTATCCCTATTGATTCAGACAGAAAAAAGCTCTGGAAATCATTGGGAATGGTTGTGTATATAATCGCATATGTGTATGACTTCTATTTGTTCGCTTCATATTCTTAAAATTTCTTGTTAAGAGAATTAGAACAACATATCCATATAAATTATGTGCATATTCATGTGTTTGCATTCATTAGGTCCACATAAATATTTGTGTGTGTGTATATATGTATGTATTCATAAAAGAAAATGATGATTAAAAGTAAAGGATGTTTGAATGCATGTTTGGGGATGAAAATGAGTATGTGTGATTGGATTGATTTATGTATGTGATGGCACTTTGGAGTTTATGTGCAGGACTACGTAAAGAAGAAGAACTCCTCAGATTGTATACATATGTAGGAATCTTTTATTATATACACATCATGTGAATGTTTGAACGGTGTGCAAGAATGTAATGTTGTAGATGAGGCGGAAATGTTATTGTCTGTGTTTACATGTGATTGTGTGTGTGTGATTTTTTGCATGCGTATGTGCATTGATAAATACATTTGATGCATCTATTTTCATTGTTTGCTTTCACTGCACATGGATGCACTCAATTGTATTTATTTTCATTGTTCACATTTGAATGCAATTATTGGATTTCAAAGCATTGTTATATTTTCAATGCATTCAAACCATAGTTCTTATGGGGTGGCAGTGAAACTTCCAACAAGTTCCCCAAAGTATCTTTGATATTTGTTGCCTACCTAAGAATGAAGGAGGCTTGGGTACCATTAATTTGGATGAAGGTGAAAAGCTCTTACATTCCTAACAAAGAATTTGTCTCTAATATCAATTTCAGTCTTCAGGAGCACCCTGGCATGTTTGGTTGGCTCTTTGGGAAAATCTCCAGCAATCTATCAAGGAGCACAAGTGTTTCAAGATGGGGATTAGATCTTGGGAATGGTTCCTCCAATCAGTGGAGTTAGTTTCTGATGAAGAGTGTATAAACCTGATTCCTCTTTCCTCTGCTTATTTATAGGTCATCCTCAAATTCAAACAAGGGTTGTAGCTGAAGATGGAGGAAAGTAAGAATGGACACCTTGAATTCCAGGAAATTGTTGTTAACATGTGGATGAAATTCAAGAAGTACCAAGGATCTGTTTCCTTGTTGGTGGCCAAGCTCAACTGTAGATGGAAGGTGAATTGTTCTAGCAATCAATGGAGATATATGTTCACCTCTTTGTGGGCCTTGCCAGTTAATATCAGTCACTCCTTTCTTGAGTGGCTCATAATCCACAATGGGATCTGGACTGGCAACATATATAAGAAGATAAATGCTAGTAATGGAAGCTCTGGCAACATATATAAGAAGATAAATGCTAGTAATGGAAGCTCTGCAATACGTGGTGGGGAGAGGATTTCTTTATCAATTGTTGGCATGCCAAGAAATTTTGGGTGTTGCTCTTTCTTATCTCCACAACAGGGATCTGCCCCATCTAGTTTACAAAGAAATCTTATTGGTTTGTACCAACAGAATGGACGTGGACTTGTGGCAAACTTGGAGGAGCCATGCTCTATGGTCCATTTGGATCAGTAGGAATCAATTTACTTTTGGTTCCGAAAAGAAAAACTTTATTATCCCATTGAGAAACTTTTTGTACTACACTAGGTAGCATAGCCTGAAAAGTATAAATAGCGCCGTTGAGGAGTCCTCTGTTATTCCCTTGCTTACCAAGTTACCCCCACATAAGTGGAAAAACTTTTTACTATCTGTGTAATCTCGAGAGATTTATCATGGTGCTCTCCCTCTTGCCCTAATTGTTTTGGGAGTCTGGCTCCATTACATTCATAGGCAAGGCTGCCCTCTAGCTCCATTACTCTTCGCTATCGCCTCGAATGGACTCAGTCGCCTATTAAAGCATCACATGGACGCTAGAAATCTCAAGGGTCTTTCCCTACCTCTAAATCACGGCCAAATGATTGCGAGACTTTTTGCCGATGACATGAATGCCTTTGTGCATAATGATATTGTTGGAACATCAAGCGTACACTATGCTTGAGGTGGATTTGATCTACATCAAAGGCAATCGCGTCGAAAGAATATCCGTTGGAAAGTTCTTTTTCTTATGCTCATTTATTGTATTTCTTTGAGAAACTTTTGATGGCTCATTTACTGTTGTAAAAGCCTTGAGCTTTACACATGTAAAGGTAGAAAGATAGAGCCCAAATCCCACGAATTTGTGGTGGTTGAAGTTGCATTCAATCAAGCAAATCAAATCACCTAAAAGTAGATCAAACTAGATCTTCACTTTTCCTAGATTGTAGGGAAGTGAATTGATTCCCTCCAACAACCATTCCCACCTTCATTTGAATTCAAATTTCACTTGTAAAAAAAATCTTGGAACACTCTTAGAGTCTATATAAAGACTTGAAATCACTTGTACATTACATGGAAGCAATATACATACACTTGTGACCATCATTGTCTTGCTCCTTCAATTCTCTGCATCATCTTCTTCGCCAACAGTAATCTTGCAGTGGCTGCTGCTCTCTCTCCAGAGCCAAAAATTGAGTGCAAGATGACTCATTGGAAAGCTATAAGTGTCTAGTTTAGGCCTATAAATGTTTATAGCATTTGGTTCAGTAGATTGGGAGAAATCTGAGTTTTTCTGTCTCGAGGTCAATCTCTGCATATTCCTGAAAAGTAGGAAGTACCACCGGTGAATGTCGCATTCATTCCTATAGCATATTTTGCTTATTCCTTATACTTTTGTGCATTCCATACACTCAACCCTATGTTTATCACTCCCATAAAAGTATTTTTTCTAATTGTAATCACGCTGGTCGCTATGAGCATTTGAAGTTCATTGTCTCTTCCATAGATAGTAAGTTTTTTGAGCTAGTCGACCCGCAAACCTATTTGTTTTGTATCGACTCATTCTCCTTGATGCTCCAAAGTACATAGTGTGTTTCTTTGCACTTATTGCATGCCTATAAGGTATATTTGAGTCTCCAAAAGCTCAAGGGCTGGTCTTGTGCCGGTTGGCTTGACCAAACTTCGTCGTTTCGAAACGCACTTTTCTACCTTCTACGAGCTTCTCCAAGTTCTTTCAGTGGTATCAGAGCTAGATCAAGATGGGTGATGGCTTTCTCTCAATGATCAAAAAGCTTGATCGACACAACTATGCAGCTTGGCAAATCAGAATGGAGGCTTACTTGCAAGGTAGAAATCTTTATGGAATTGTAGCAGGTGATGAAGTTATGCCTATTCCAAGATCCAAAGGAGGACCTACACAAGAGGAGACAGATAAGCTCACACTTTGGTGCGCAAGGGATGCTCAAGCAAGGTCGTACATACTAAAATCTATCTCTGACTTTCTATTACCACATATTAGAGGATGCAAGACATCTCAAGAGACTTGGGATGCCCTCGAGACTTTCTTTTCTGCTAGTACCAAAGCAAGAAAGAATCATCTTTGGAACGAGTTCAACCAAATGAAGAAGATGCCTAAACAAACCATCAGAGAGTTTGTTACCAAGGTCAAAGAGGTTGCGGATCAGTTAGCATCCATTGGAGAGCTGATTGAAGAAGAGGTCATCATGAGGCAAATTCTCAACGGCATTCGAATTGATAAGCAATGGCAATCTTTCACGACAGCTTATGATCTCATCATGGATGTGCAAACTTCCAGACTTCAACATCTTTCTTGGACAACTCTTCAATCAAGAAGCCAACAATAGCATAAAGGAAGGTAACTCCTATCATGGTAATTCGACTAGTGCTTTATATGCAGATAAGAAGGATAAGAAGCAGAAAGGCAAGAAGAAGGAAGAAGATGAAGAAGACACTTCTCAAGCCTACTTTGCAAGTAAGAGCAAGTGGAAAGGGAAGAAGAAAGGATCAAAGCAAGACAAAGCCAAAGGTCAGAATGTTCAACCTTGTTCCATATGCGATAAGACCAACCACACCACTCAGAATTGCTGGTTCAATGGGAAGACCCAGAAAGGAAGTGGAAGAGGTGGATATGGCAGCAATAGAGGCAGAGGTGGACACAACTTCAACAATAACAATTGAAGCTATAATAGAAGGGACTACAACAATTATTCAGAAGATCAACCACATGAAGACTCATTGCTTCTTATGAATCTAAGCCACAAAGAAGGTAAAGAAGATGATCATTTGTTCTACGTAGATTCAAGATGCTCGAATCATGTTGCAGACAACATTGCTCTTCTATCTGATTTGGAAAGTACAAAGCATAGACATGAAGTGCAAATAGGAGATGACACGAAGCACAATGTGGAGAAGATTGGTAATGTCAAAGCTTCCAATGGCAGGATAAACATTCTAAGTAAGGTTCTCTATGTACCCACTATCACTAAAAACCTAATAAGTGTAGGCCAAATAGTTGAAAAAGGCTTGCAAGTTAGGTTCACCCAACATGGAGCTTTTGTGGAAGATCCATGTCAAGGCTTCAAGAAGATAGCCCAAGGTGACAAGCATGGTAGGCTCTTTACTTTTGAAGTAGGTGAAACCAGGAACATAGCTCTATTCAACTTTGGGTCTCAAACCCTAAGTGAGCTTGAAGTGTGGCATAAGAGAGTTGCTCATGTGAATGAAAGAACCTTGAAGGATATATGCAGGGATCAAAGTGTTCTAGGACTGCCGAACATATCAAAGCAACACATGATCAATAGGTGTGATGCATGTTAGATTGGGAAGGCACAAAGAAAACCATTCAACCACAAAGGCTACATCCACAACAACTTATTGGACTTAGTACATACAGATGTATGGGGACCAAGTCAAGAACCTTCATTGGTAGGATCAAGGTATTATGTCTCATTTATTGATGACCAAGTTATCAAAAGTAAGAATGAAGTGTTTGATTGCTTCAAGAAGTATCTTGCACATGTGGAGAATCATACAGGTAGATCACTAAAGAAGCTCATATCTGATGGAGGGGGAGAATACTTCTCCAAAGAGTTTGATGACTTCTTGCAGGACAAAGGTATCAAAAGAGAAGTGACTACTAGGTACTCTCTTCAACTAAATGGAATTGCAGAGAGGAGAAACAAGACATTGGTTCGATCAGCCCGAACAATGCTTGAAGAGAAGAAGTTGCCACATTATCTATGGGCAGAAGCTATTTCAACTGCTGTGTACCTTGTCAATCGACTACCATCCAAATCACTTCAAGGTATGGCTCCTTACGAAGCATAGCATGGAAGAAAACCTAATCTTGGACATTGCAAGGTTTTTGGTTGTTTAGCTTATGTTCATGTACCATCACAAATAAGAGGTAAGCTAGATGAAAGGGCAACAAAGGTAGTGTTTATTGGATACAATTCGATTGAGATGGGTTAGAGGTTCTTCAATCCTTCAACCAAGCAATTCACTACAAGTAGAGATGTTGTGTTTGAAGAACACAGGTCTTGGTATGATGAAGACAAACAAAAGGTAACACTACCATATGATCTTGATTCTGACTCTCATCAATTAGGAAGCAAGCATGATACACAGGTCCTGGATCCAAGAAGTGATACAGACAATGACCAAGATGAAAGAGAAAAGGATTACAAGCTATGGAAGTCAAGAGCCAAAGCAAAGATGCAAGAGGTTGGAGAATGCTCCAAACAAGGACCTAGAAGATCAGCAAGAGAGAAGAAACAACCAGAAAGGTATGGATATGATTCCACATTTGTTACGAAGCATTCAATCTACTTGGCAAAAGACTCTATTTCAGAGGAACCCTCAACCTATGAAGAGGCAAAGGGAAACCCTAATTGGGAAAAGGCCATGAACAAAGAGATAGATGCATTGAAGGAAATGGACACTTGGGATTTGGTTCCAATGTCGCCGAATCAAAAGGTAATTGGTTGCAGATGGGTATATAAAGTTAAAAGAAATTCAGATGGATCAATTTGCAGGTACAAGGCAAGATTAGTTGCTAAAGGATGCTCACAAACTCATGGTATAGACTATGAGGAAACATTCTCACCAGTTGCAAAGATGACTACAATCAGGACATTGATAAGTGTAGCTGCTGCAAGGAATTGGAGACTCCTCCAACTTGATGTGAAAAATGCATTCTTAAATAGTTGGATAAGTGAAGAGGTATACATGTTACAACCACCAGGTTTTGAGAACCCTAATCATGCATCTTATGTTTGCAGACTTAAGAAAGCATTGTATGGATTGAAACAAGATCCTAGAGATTGGAATTACAGGTTGGTTACATATCTTCAAGATCAAGGGTTCAAAGCTAGCAGCTCAGATCCTTCTCTATTCATCAAAAGGGATCACAATGAGGTTATCTATCTATGTGTATATGTAGATGATATTATTGTAACAGGTGATGATCTAAATGGCATTCAAAGGATTAAGGGACACATGCAAGAGGAGTTCAAAATCAGTGACCTAGGTGAGCTCACATATTTCCTAGGTATGCAGGTGATATATACAGATGAAGGAATGTATTTGACTCAAAGAAGATACATTCAGGATCTTCTTCTCAAGTTCAAAATGGAGAACACTAAACCTGCAGGTACACCTTTGGAGATGAATCATAAACTTAGTGTTTATGAAGGTGAGAAAATTGAAGACATTAAAGAGTATCAAAGCTTGGTAGGTAGGTTGATATATGCTACTCCTACAAGGGCAGACATCTCATTTAGTGTGGGAGTGCTTAGTCAGTTCATGCACTCACCGAGAAGACCACACATGGATGCGGCTAAGAGAGTACTTAAGTATCTCAAAGGTGCAATCAACGAAGGTATATTCTATCCTTACTCTTCAAATTTGCATATCAAAATCTACTCAGATGCAGATTGGGAAGGAGCTAAGGATGATAGAATAAGTACTTCCGGTTACTTAGCATTTGCAGGTTCGAGGCTAGTGTCATGGAGTTCCAAGAAGCAACCGACAGTTGCTTTATCTTCAACTGAAGCAGAGTAGAGAGGCTTGACCATAGCAACTCAAGAGGCAATATGGTTAAAAGCATTGTATACAGATTTGGAACTTGTGAGTTCCAAACCTCACATATTTGGAGATAATGTAAGTTCCATGCAACTAGCAGAAAATCCTATTTTTCATGCGAGAATCAAGCACATAGAAGTCCATTACCACTTCATCAAGGAGAAGCTCATGGCAAAGGAGATTGACATTTCTTTTGTTCCTACTGAAAAGCAAGTAGCAAATATGATGACGAAGGCACTTGATGGAATAAAGCTTTGTAGATTCAAAGCTATGGTAGGTGTTCAACCTATCAAAGAATGAAGACTCAAGCATACTTTAGCTTGAGGGGGAGCTGTTGGAACATCAAGCTTACACTATGCTTGAGGTGGATTTGATCTACATCAAAGGCTATCACGTCGAAAGAATATCTGTTGGAGAGTTCTTTTTCTTATGCTCATTTATTGTATTTTTTTGAGAAACTTTTGATGGCTCATTTATCGTTGTAAAAGCCTTGAGCTTTACACATGTAAAGGTAGAAAAATAGAGCCCAAATCCCACGAATTTGTGGTGGTTGATGTTGCATTCAATCAAGCAAATCAAATCACTTAAAAGTAGATCAAACTAGATCTTCACTTTTCCTAGATTGTAGGGAAGTGAATTGATTCCCTCCAACAACCATTCCCACCTTCATTTGAATTCAAATTTCACTTGTAAAAGTCGTGGAACACTCTTACAGTCTATATAAAGATTTGAAATCACTTGTACATTACATGGAAGCAATATACATACACTTGTGACCATCATTGTCTTGCTCCTTCAATTCTCTCCATCATCTTCTTCGCCAACAGTAATCTTGCAGAGGCTTCTACTCTTTCTCCAGAGCTCCAAATTGAGTGCAAGATGACTTATTGGAAAGGTATAAGTGTCTAGGTTAGGCCTATAAATTTTCATAGCATTTGGTTCAGTAGATTGGGAGAAATCTGAGTTTTTCTATCTCAAGGTCAATCTCTGCATATTCCTGAAAAATAAGAAGTACCACCGGTTAATGTCGCATTCATTCCTATAGCATATTTTGCCTATTCCTTATACTTTTGTGCATTCCATACACTCAACCCTATGTTTATCACTCCCATAAAAGGATTTTTTCTAATTGTAATCATGCTGGTCGCTATGGGCATTTGAAGTTCATTGTCTCTTCCATAGATAGTAAGTTTTTTGAGCTAGTCGACCCGCGAACCTATCTGTTTTGTATCGACTCATTCTCCTTGATGCTCCAAATTACATAGTGTGTTTCTTTGCACTTATTGCATGCCTATAAGGTATATTTGAGTCTCCAAAAGCTCAAGGGCTGGTCTTGTGCCGATTGACTTGACCAAACTTCGTCGTTTTGAAATGCACTTTTCTACCTTCTACAAGCTTCTCCAAGTTCTTTCAGATATAAACAGCATTGAGATGTTTGGTGGTGCCTCGACACCTTTTGTTTGGCGTCAGGTTCGAAAATCAACCATGCTAAAACTGCTTTTAAAGCAATCAGCGGACCTACACCCCAATTGTTGTTAGATCAGGGGTGTCAAGTTATCCCTAGAGGTCAAGTCTTCCGTCTCCTTGGCATTCCGATGGGATTCGACATCTCAATGGACCAACGATGGAACTGGGTGCTATCCAGGATGGATAGCAAACTAAATCATTGGAAAGGTATGCAAGTCAACTTGGCAGGGCGTGCTATGGTTGTTAACACATTTATGCTATCTACAACTATTTACTTTATCTCGTATTTGAGACCTAAGGAGAAAGACTTGGCCAAAGTGGAAAGAATCTGCAGAAATTTCCTTTGGACTGGGGACCCCAACAGGAAGGGGATCCCCAAAATCAATTGGGAAACTTGCATTAGCCCGAAGGACTTGGGGGGAATTGGGAATTTTGGATATCGTTGGATTGGCTGACAAGCTGGCGACAAAGTGGCTTATCAAGGCTTGGAGCAATAGTGAGTCCTCTTGGGCTAAATTGATCTTCAGAAACATGGAAGACCTTACCCTAGTTGGCCATCCTAGTTGGAAGGACATAGGGATTCTCACGCTTTTGTTCTCCCCCCACCAGGTGTCCCCTAAAGGCTCTAGCCTTGTATGTTCTTTATGGAAGAGTTGGAACAAGGCCAAACAATTGATCAGAATCAGTGATGAGTGGAACTAGGCGGCCGAGATAAGACAAAATAACTCTATCTGGTTCCCAATCGACGGCATTAGGGGAGTGGAGCCTTGGAACCTCCAAACTGCAAAGCGACTATGGAACAAGGGGTTCAAATAGTGTAAACAACTCTGGAAACAAGAGACCAGCCAGTGGATTAGGTTCGAAGACTTGGACCCGAGACTTAGAGTTACCCTAGAGGAATGGACTCTTCTTCAAGGAAGGTATTTAGCATGGGACCGTGCAACTACCCGCCTACTCTACGATCAGGATCTTCCTTCCTCGGAGGGCCTCAAATGGAGCAATGGAAAGAAACTATCCAGAATCCCCAACTTCAAAGAGAACTTAGATGCTCATCACACTCTTAACAAGAGATGGTGCCTTTCATGGACCAAACTTCGATGGGAACTAAAATTCATGTCTATTTGGCACCCTCTAATTGAGATCAAAAAGTCCATTCTCATGTGGAAGATCTTGCATAAAGGTATCTGGTCCAATGCAAGGGCTAACAAAATCTGTGGCGTGCCGCCATGGTGCAAGCGTTGCCATTGATGCATCGAAGATTTAGCTCATCTGTTCTTCGATTGCCCCAAGTCCCATGTTATCTGGCATCACGTGACCCGGGTATTGAGACTCTCGAACCAAATCAATTGGCAACAGGTGCTGTTGGGTGAGGCGGTCGGCTGCTCATCGAGGCTGTGGAATGCCATCAGGGGTGAGACTCTTTGGAAGATTTGGAGGGAGCGATGTGCTGTCAATTTTGGCCAAACTCCTAAGGAATGGTCGATCGAGAAATCCTTGTTTCTTCTAGGTAAAACAATCTCCCGAGATAAGAGATCTCCACCGTTTAGACATCACTGTATTTATCTCCTCGAAAACAACAAGTTGAAACCCAAATGGGTCCCACATGAGGGTGATGCTAGATTTATCCGCCTCATTTGTAATGCCCTCTAGCTTGCCATACTCCTCCCCTGCATTATGGGATTTGAGGGGTCCCATGGGCACTAGTCCCATTCACTTGTAATTTTTCTTCTTTATTTTAATTAAAGTCCGGGAGAATAGGCTAAGGCCAAACTTCCTTTTATTAAAAAAATAATAATTGTTTTGGGAGTAGCCTTTTGTACTATGTTCTAGGGTTTTGTACTATGTTCTAGGGTTGGCCTTCCCTTTGCTTTGTGTTTGAGTGGGATCCTACCTCCCTCTGCATATCTTGTATCAGCTTTCTTTATTTTATCTTCTTTTTCTCTTGTTTCCAAAGAAAAAAAAGGAATTCCCGCGATCCTTTGTCTTCATTGCATGACTATCTACATTCTATCATTGGATATTTCCTAGATGTGTCAAATCATTGTAGTTGAATTTTGAATGCTCCAAAAGCTGCAAGAAGACCTGGTGGTGTAGCATGGTGGCCCGTGGGTACGGTAGGCCATGTGTTTGGGGCACCCATGGATGATGGAAGATGATGGGTGATCATGGGTCTCATCCTTACACTTTCTTACACTAAATTTGCGCATATCGGGCCTTACCGCATCAACTCCACTTTCTTACACTAAATTTTTTTTTTTAAATAAAGGAAGTTTGGCCTTAGCCTAATCTCCCGGACTTTAATTATAATAAAGAGAAAAAGTTACAAGTGAATGGGACTAGTGCCCATGGGACCCTCCAAATCCCACAATGCAGGGGAGGAGTATGGCAAGCTACAGGGCATTACAAATGAGGCGGATTACATTACCATCACCCTCATGTGGGACCCATTTGGGTTTCAACTTGTTGTTTTCGAGGAGATAAATACAGTGATGTCTAAACGGTGGCGATCTCTTGACTCGGGAGATTCTTTTACCAAGGAGAAACAAGGACTTCTCGATCGACCATTCCTTAGGAGTTTGGTCAAAATTGACGGCACAACGTTCTCTCCAAATCTTCCAGAGAGCCTCACCTCTGATGGCATTCCACAGCCTCGATGAGCATCCGATCGCCTCACCCAACATCACTTGTTGCCAGTTGATTTGACTCGTGAGTCTCAAAACTCGGGACACGTGATGCCAGATACCACGGGACTTGGGGCAATCGAAGAACAGGTGAGCTAAATCTTCGATGCACCGATGGCAGCGCTTGCACCATGGTTGCACACCACAGATTTTGTTAGCCCTTGCATTGGTCCAGATTCCTTTATGTAAGATCTGCCACATGAGAACGGACTTTTTGACCTCAATTAGGGGGTGCCAAATAGACATGAATTTTAGCTCCCACCGAAGTTTGGTCCAAGCAAGGCACCATTTCTTGTTAAGGGTGTGGTGAACATCCAAATCCCCTTTGAAGTTCGGGATTCTGGATAGCTTCTTACCATTGCTCCATTTGAGGCCCTCCAAGCAAGGAAGATCCTGACCGCAAAGAAGGCGGGTAGTTGAGCGGTCCCAGGCTAAACACCTGCTTTGAAGAAGAGTCCATTCCTCAAAGGTAATGCTAAGTCTCGGATCCAAATCTTCGAACCTAATCCACTGGCTGGTCTCTTGTTTCCAGAGCTGTTTCCACTGTTTGAACCCCTTGTTCCATAACCGCCTTGCAGTTTGGAGGTTCCAGGACTCCACTCCCCGAATGCCATTGATCGGGAACCAAATAGAGTCATTTTGTCTTATGCCAGCCGCCCACTTCCAATCATCACTGATTCTGATGAACTGTTTGGCCTTGTTCCAATTCTTCCATAAGGAACACACGAGGCTAGAGCCTTTAGGGAAAACCGGGTGGGGGGAGAACAAAAGCGTGAGAATCCCTATGTCCTTCCAACCAGGGAGACCAACAAAGGTAAGGTCTTCCGTGTTTCTGAAGATCAATTTAGCCCAAGAGGACTCCCTATTGCTCCAGGCCTTGATAAGCCATTTTGCCGCCAGCTTGTCAGCCAACCCAGCAATATCCAAAATTCCCAAGCCCCCTGAGTCTTTAGAGCTAATGCAAGTTTCCCATTTGATTTTGGGAATCCCCCTTCTGTTGGGGTCCCCAGTCCAAAGGAAGTTCCTGCAGATTCTTTCTACTTTGGCCAAGTCTTTCTCCTTAGGTCTCCAACACGAGATAAAGTAAATAATTGTAGACAACATAAAAGTGTTAATAACCATAGCACGTCCTGCCAGGTTGACTTGCATACCTTTCCACTGATTCAGCTTGCTATCCAGCTTGGATAGCACCCAGTTCCAGCGTTGGTCCATTGAGATGTCGAAACCCATCGGAATGCCAAGGAGACGGAAGACTTGACCGCTAGGGATAACTTGACACCCCTGATCCACCAACAATTGGGGAGTAGGTCCGCTGATTGCTCTAAAAGCAGTTTTAGCATGGTTGATTTTTGAGCCCGATGCCACACAAAAGGTGTGGAGGCACCACCAAAACACCTGAATGCTGTTTATATCGTTATGCACAAAGGCATTCATGTCATCAGCAAAAAGTCTCACAACCATTTGGCCGTGATTTAGAGGTAAGGAAAGACCCTTGAGATTGCCAGCGTCCATGTGATGCTTTAATAGGCAGCTGAGTCCATTCGAGGCGATAGCGAATAGTAAAGGAGCCAGAGGGCAGCCTTGCCTAATTGATCTTTTTAAACGAATGGGCTCAGAGAGCTTACCGTTGATGTTTATTCTAGTTGAAGCATTTCCAAGAAGAGTGGAAACCATCTTCGTGAACTTTTGGCTGCATCCAAGGTCTTTTAATGATTGAAGAATAAAGTCCCATTCCAATCTGTCATATGCTTTGTCGAAGTCGATCTTAATGAAAACTAGATCTTGAGCAGACTCCTCAGCAAAAGCAAGGCCTTCCCAAATATCGATAATTGCTTCAAGTATAGATCTACCTTTGATAAAACCTTTCTGGTCCTCGCACAGCCATGACTTTAAATGACAGGAGATTCTGTTGGCGATAACTTTTGCAATTATCTTGTATCCAGTTTGGAGCATGGTAATCGGACACCAGTTTTCAATTTTGTTCTTATCTCCCCGTTTGTGGATTAACTTGATGACTCCATTATTCAGGCACTCAGGGAGGGCACCGAAAGAGAGGGCCTCTTGCCACACTAGGCGCAGCGGGGTGGCCACCTGATGTTTGAAGGACTTGAAAAACTCATTGGTAAGGCCATCTGGACCCGGACTTTTCCCATTGGGAAGGGCATCAATAACCTCGATAATTTCATTCTCGGAGATGTTAGCATCCAGTAGAGCAATCAAGTTCTGTGGGATTCTGGTTTGAGCAACCCTTGAGATGGTTGCCATGGAGTCGCGCCTGTGGGGGGAAAGAGGAGTCGAGACCCCGAGAAGATTGGTAAAATGTTCGACGATGATAGTTCTATTCTCCACTTCCGTGCAACATTCAGATCCATTGTTATCGACCATTAGGGGGATGGATTCCCTAGCTTGTTTCCTTTTGAGGATGCTACACATCTCTTTCGTTGGTTTGTCGGCCTTCCCTGCCCACCAATCTTTGAAGAAAATTTGAAGATTTTTCCTTTGGACCTCCTCCTCTAATCTTAGCCTTCCCCTGATTTTCAAAAGACCCTGTTGGCAATGTAACTTACCTTTATTCACCTCTTCTTCAAGCCGTGAGAGCCTCCGGTACACCATTTCTCTTCTTTTTTTTTCGAATTCCTCTTATAGCCTTTTGAGTCCTGATTAGAATTTTTCGAGTCCTTTCTACTGCGCTTCTCCAACATTTAGCCGGTTCATTACAGTAAGCAAAGGCTTCCGTCCACACCTCGGAAATTTCCTGGTGGACAGAGGGGAGGGAAAATGATGTCTGACAAGCATGAAACCAAGGAGCTTTCTGGAGCATGGGAATCGGTTTGAAGGACAGAGTAATCGGATAGTGGTCTGAGATAGTGAGGTCCATGTGTTGAGAAATCGAGGGAATGCCCCACTGAAGGATGGTGTTCTGATCGATGTAGCATCTATCAAGTCTTGCTTTCCTCAAAGAGTCCCCTGACTGGAGATTAGACCAGGAGAACCCCTTCCTGTCTTTCACTTCGACCAGGTCGAGATGGAGCTTGATTTTATCCCATATCTCCTTCTCCTGACCGTCGATAATTTTTCCTTTGTTATTCCATCGGTCCTCAGGAAACTCAACCATGTTGAAGTCCCCACAAATCAGAACATTGTGTGAAAGGGAGTCAAGGGAAGCCCAAGTATCCATTCTATCTGCTTCACCATTAGGGGCATAAATTGAGACCACAGTGAACTGGAAAGGAGACCCGAAAGAGGCAGCAATCCAACGATGATTCCGACCTTCAAAGGTCGAGGTCACATTGCTAGACAAGACGTGACTAATACCGATAGAAGCACCCCCCGTCCCTCTAGGGTGAGAAGTGGAGAACCAAAGGTGGTTCGGAGAAATGCATTTAAGCCGTTTTTGTAGATCCTCTGCGTCGATTTTAATCTCTTGTAAGCAAATAAAGTCAGGGGTGAAGCACATGTCTTTGAACCACTGGCCAAGAATCGAAGCTCTTGACGGGTCAGACAGACCCCTAACGTTTAGAGATGTGAATTTCATTAATGATGGTTGCCCTCTTTGAGGGGAGGGACCCGAAGCTTGGTTGATTCCTAGATTGCATTACAAAGAAGGTTGATCACCCTCTCGTCGCCCTCATGCGGGACCCACTTGGGTTTGTTTGCGCTTTAATTGCTATCAGACGCATTTGCGCTTTAACTGCTACTAGTAAAGTCTGTTCTACGTAGCACGTTGCAGAATCTCCAACTATGTGTATTGCATATAACATGAGTCTACTATGTATGCGCATTGAATGCATGCGAAATGTATGTGATCATATGTGAGACGTATGTACATATGTGTTAGTGCTTGGATTGAATGAGCCCAATTGGTGCAGATGTGTGTTGTTAGTACACGAAAACACACAATATGTGTTAATGTTTGGGCTTATCCTCAATATCACAGCTCGTGCCCTCTGCACTGATGTATCATTCCTCTATCAATTTATATTTTTTTGTTTTTTCAAAAAAAAAAAATCACGGCTCGTGATAGTTACGCATTCATTTAACATGAAAGATATAATCCAGACTCCAGTCGTTGAATGAGGCCTCCGGCAACAACTCCAGACTCCAGACGTTAATGAGGCCTCCGGCAACGACTCCAGACGTTAAATGAGGCCGCCGGCTACGACTCCACACGTTAAAGAATCCGGTCATATTTATGAGCAGTGTTGATTTTTGACGGCCGTATTGCCTGTTTTGATCATTTTTTGCCGTAAAATACAGTAAAAAAATTATTGAACCTTCAAAAAATACATTAAAAATATAAAATACAGCTACGATCTGTAGATAACCTTCAAAACTGAAAGGCATGGTAGACCGTCAAAATCCAACACTGTCTGTGAGCACTAGTCGGAACTTGGAAGGAAAAGAATACGTTCGAAAAGAGGAAAAATCATGCCCATGTCTGTTCATAAAAGTCTCCTCTGGTCTCATGGGATGATGGCACATGGGATCTCAATTCTGACACATTGTCTATTTCAGTCGTTGTCCGTGGACCGTGGTGCTCTCGTTCTTCGTGGGCCGTGAATTTGGGCAACCGGACCGCAAATTGAATGCCTTGCCCACGGGCCACGAGTCCACAACCCCCCCTGGACCCTTAGCGCACAAAAATTGAATGGCTTGCGAACATGCTCCTGACTCCTGAGTCCTAACATGGATGATAACTTATAAGAGTGCATAAGTTTTCTGAGGTGCGGCAAGCCTATTTTTTCTACAACAAATTCAGTTTCCCTCTGTTTGTGCTTTTCTGTAACAAATTTAGTTTCCCTCTGTTTGTAATGTGTGTGGCATCGCCATGACAACTCCACTAGCTACATCTTTCCCGCTTGCTCATGAGCCGGTTGCTCGCAGATCTGTGAGATCTAGGTCCTCCAATGCTTCGAACAATGCCCTTCAAGATTCTGCACTTCGTCTCACCAATGCCGCCACATTGTTTCAATATCTCGACATGTATCAAAGGGCCCTTGAACTGAAATTAAGAGTCCTCCACCAGGAGAAGGAACGGAGTGTGCAGCTCACGCTCAAATCCGCTAGCAACTTCAAGATGGGGCGTTTCAGAAGTTTGTGCGGTCCAAAGCCACGCTACCAGGCCACTGTGCTTTTATCAATCTCTGGAATGGATTTGGAAATCTGTTCGGTCGCTAGCAAGGGCCGAAACCCAATCTGGAACAAAGAAGTTTGCTTCTCGCTTCTTGAAAGCATATTCGAAATCCCAGACGCATGGTTGGTCATCCAAATTCACGAGATATATGGCGATGTGCTTGTGGAAACCTATCTCTCTCTGGCACGGCTTGCGGCGGAACCTGAGCAGGGGAGGATGAAAGATTACTCACTATTTCGGCTGCCGGGCGAGCCCCACGGCACTGTACGCATGGCCATCGAAGTAGCCCACCAAGACACTGTTCCAACCCCATCTCCGTCTCAGGACCAGAGTAAATTACGCCCTACGGCTCCGCTTCCGCCAGCACCAGCCATTCTCAACGACGATCCGCCCCGATGTGCACCGGCTCTTCCAACCCCATCTCCGTCTCAGGACCGTGATCAGTCCCATACTACAGTAAACCCTGTGTTCTCCCTTCCACCAGCACAAACCACTCTCTCCGACGGTCCGCCACTGTGTGCACCACCTATCCGAAGCCCATCTCTGTCTCAGGACAATGACGAGTTGGAATCTCCGGTAGGGGAACAGACTAGCGTGGGCTCCCTTTGGCCAGCACCAGCCGCTCCCTACGACAGTCCGTCTCACGACCCAGACGACTTGGGATCTCTCGTAGGGAAACAGACTCCAATAAGTCCTGTGGCCTACCTTCTGCCAGCAACAGCCACGCCCAACGAGAATCCGCCCCTACCTGCAGCGGCGGTTCGAACCCCAGCTCAGGCGGAGGACCGTGGCGACCAGGGATCTCCTCAGGACCCTGACGACTTGGGATCTCGAGTAGGGAAACAGATTACAATAAACTACGAGGATCCGCCAGCACCACCCACTCACTACGAGGATCCGCCCCTAACTACACCGGCTGATCAAACCACAGCTCTGGCTGAGGACCATGGCGAGGTGGGACCTCCGCAGCAACCACCAAGTCATCTTGGCTCGCAGGTTAAGTCAGGCGTCGTGCTGATTACATCTAAAATTGCACAAACAGCTCAAAACACACTAATGGAATTCATCTGTGAAGTCGTCCTGAAAGCAGTTATACAACTCGCCACACGCGCCGGGCCAGTTCTTTGGGTTCGTCACCTCTTCAGGTGGAGGCGAGGGTTGCACGTCCATCAGCAAACATGTATGGGCCGTGAGCCGGTTAGTTACCCCATGTTACCTTCGGGCACTCGCAGTGTTTTGTAGCTTTCGGGCAGTCCGAATGTTGTGCAGCTTTCCGGCACTCCGAAATTTTCACGCCCAAGACAAAATGTCATATGACAGGCAAAATTTTTGACATGTTCATACAACAAAATGTCATATTACAGGGCAAATTTTCACATGTTTATACAAGGCATGTCCAATATAATATATATAATATATATACACATCTATGAAAAATGACAGGCAAATTACCAATCCGAGCTTGTCATTTGACAGGAAGTTTCAAAAAACACCTGTTTTGACACGCAAAATGGCCAATGACAGGCAAAATGCTTGTCAATTTTAGGCCGTCCGAATGTCATGTAGTTTTCTCTGCTTTGTAGCCTGTAGGATACAAGTACTTCTGTAATTTGAGGGGCAGCCTTGCCCTTCAGTTTTGGAGGTTTATATAGCTTCCTACTCGTATAATAGCACCTTGGTTCATTTTTGACGGGTAATGAAAATCAGTAGCTCTATTTTACGTGCAAAAACATTAAAAATGGACAATACTAGCGTCAAAAATCAACTATGGATAGTGATCCTATGGATGTTATGGCTGCCTTCAAATGTACTTTTGTATTAATTCAATCATTTGTACTTGTCAATTATCTCAAGTATCGAGAAGAGTGGATCTCAATGGCGAATTTCCGTTATTAAGAAAAGAAGTGCTATCTCTCTGATATCTGTATGTAATCGCTATCTAACCATATTTCTGAATCTTGCACCTCTAAGTTCAAGTTCTGAAAGTGATTCAATGATTCAGAGGCTGTTGTTGTGAATATGGAGTTTTATAGCGAAAGCTTGTGGAGTGTCTCTTTTATGCTCTCTTGCCGACATTGGGGGGACCGAAACTACTACTTCATTTCGTTCTCTTGGAAGAAAACAAGTATGAGAATGTTCAAGAGGAGATGAACATTAACTTTCCTTCTTCATGCTTGGATGTGGGGAGCATTCAAGCTATCTGTGGATGCCTCTTTTGGGTAATCATCAAAGCTTCCGACCTTCCATGTCCCAAAGGGATTCTTCTCAGTTACAATTAATTGAGGTACTTCAGAACATTGAAGAGATACTGTATAGGTGGTGAAACATGGCCGTTCTGAAAGCACATGTAAGTTTTGTAGGAACCTACAAGTTTGGGAAGTCATAGACTGACGAAATGTTTATGTAATTAGGAGATGTGTGTTTGCAAAGCTTAATGATCCAGAAGATCATTGTTAATATGGAGCCCGTACAATGAAAGTTTTTGTGCACCCGTCTATGTTATCTTTACATATGTCAAGTAGTTCTAGATTTAATCGGATGGCCTCCTCCTAGTTATATAAGATACTCCTATAAATCTTTTTGAGATACTCCTAATTATATGAGATGCTCAAAGCTATTCCCCAGAGCATTGGTCATGCCGTGAATGTGTCTCTAAGGTACGAAATGGAGGTTACTTTCTTTTGTTTTATTATTATTCCACTTCTTACACTTATGAAGGCATTTGTAATGCTTGATATAACAAGCACACAAGGAATGCCTTTTCCTTCCCTTTTTTTTTGCAAAAGAGCCCAAAACTCACTAAAATGCAGGAAACTTGCAAGCATCCTTTGGCATATGTACAAGAATCTCTCACATCAACATGAGGGATCACATTAGCTTCATTTCATTCTGTTTGATAAAACACGTACGAGAATGTTCATCTGGATATGAACAACAAATTTTCATCTTAATACTTGTTGGTGGGAAGCATGAATGCACTCTAAGAATGAGTCTTTTGGTTACTCATAGAAGCTTTTGCCTTCATTTTGTATTGAACCTTCCAAATGAATTTTCCTCATATCACATCCGAGGCATTCTACACAACATTGTAGATGTACTATACAAGTGCTATATCACACGTATTTGTGTGTAATGGTCATGTAATCATTGTCTAGGTTTTGTAAGTTTTCAAAGCAGTTCTAAGTTTTGGAAGTGATATCTTGTAGAAATGTTTATGTCATTGAGATATGCATGTTTGCAAAATCAAAAGATTCAAAAGTTTGTTGTGATTATGTAAGATACAACACTGGTCATGTCGAAAATTTATGACTGTAAAGTTACTTTCGTTGTTTTGTCACTATTCCACTTTTTGCACTAATGAAATTATTGGCAATGCTTGGTATAACAAAGCGCAAAAGGATACGTTTTTCTTCCTTGTGGAAAGAAAGCTCTCACAACATCTAGGCATATATATGAGGAAGGCTAGTAGGCCTTCTCTTGCGGACATGCGGGATTGAAATTAGCTTCATTACATTGCAGTCCACGAAGGCTCATGTCAAACAAGTACGTCCACAAAGGCCCATGTGGAACAAGTATGTGCACGTGAAAAAAGAAATGAAAGTTGGCCCCTTGATGTCACAAAGAGGCAGTGAAGAAGTCAATTTTTTCCCCCTCCTTTGCTCCCCCACTACCTCAGGCGAGTCAATTTTTGGCCCCTCCTTTGCTCCACCACTACGTAAAGCCACCGTCAGAAGAGCAGTTAGATTGGAAGAGCCAACTTTTGCCACCTCTTTGTGTATTACTTGAGATGACTTCTCAATAGTCCTCAACTCAAATTGTTATATGGTTTGGTGTATTAGAGGCACAGTAGAATGGCTATGAACCCATTCTCTACATGCACATACCTAGTCTCTCACATGAGTGCCATGTGGCACTCATGTGAATAAGCCATATGTGTGTGTGTACCTAGATACGTGGCATGGCAATCAGTTATCACAAGTATTTCACTGTGTCATGGCACTCATGTGAATAAGCCATATGTGTGTGTGTACCTAGATACGTGGCATGGCAATCAGTTATCACAAGTATTTCACTGTGTCAAGAGGTGGCCCTATAATCATAGCCAATGACAACTTCAATTGTATTCCTCAAGCTTTGTGTCTGTGCCATCCCAAAAGTGTATGGAATCATTAGGGCCATGACCTAGCATTGGTATCCAAGTCAAGACCAAAGACTATGGGAACACACAAAGGCCAAGAGGCCTTCTAGTCTCCATCCTCCATCCCTCTTGGATGAGGCATTTGAAGTAAGGCTTCTCCTTTTATATGCCAAAAATCAAGCTGTGTCCATGCATGTGGGATTTATTTCTCCATCAAAGCTAGGGATTGAGTTCAAGGAGGCATAGCCACCCTATTTCTAGGGATGAGGTAAACTAAAGATTTTTCTTTTCTTTACTATTTTGGAGAACCAAATGGAGTAGTGAGCAAGATTTTGGGGAAATAGATATACACACATGTGCTATGGGATGTGGAGAATGCGATAGGGCAAGAAAATTGGAAGAATAACTTAAATGGTATACATTCTGAAGCTTGCAAAGTAGGCTCTTCATCAAGTTTTCCATTCCACCTTCCCAAACCGACATAATGAGATTCCCTAAGACATAGCTTGGCGCACCAAGTTCCAATTGAAGTGATTTTTGTTTTGAAGCTTCTAAGCTTCACTTACAATCGAACCATAGTTGATTTGGAGAAGTCATAACGAGTCCAAATCTCTCTGCATTGCTTCAGTAGGAACTTTGCCACCACTTGATGAGAGAACTGATATAGAGGAGGCAAAGACTATGCCTAAATGGTTGGTGCAGACTTTGTGAGATAGCAAATTAGATGCATCTCTATCATATCATACTCGTTTAGGCTCTAATAATGCTTATTTTGCATTAGATTGTTGTGCTATCGCTATCTCTAGTCTTTGTGATGAGAATGAGCCAGTGTTTGATGAAATATAAAATTCAAAAAATTGGATGATTGCTATGCAATTAGAATATGATGCTATTATGAAAAATGGTACTTGATCTTTATGTACTTGCCTCCTAGAAAGAAGGCCATTGGCACTAAGTAGGTATACAAGCTGAAGCGTAAGGTTGATGGAACAATTGACAGGTATAAGGCTAGGCTTGTTGCAAAAGGTTATGCTCAAAAAAGAGGCATTGATTTTGATGGGACCTTTGCTCCTACATGCTGAATGACTACTCTTTGTAGCATTTGTGCACTTGCATCTCATCATGGTTGGAATGTACATCAATTGGACATTAAAACTACATTTCTGAATGGTGACTTGCATGAACAAGTGTATCTTTTCAGCCCCATAGTTTTGTGGAGAGAGGGCATGAAAACAAAGTGTGCAGGTTGAAAAAGGCATTATATGGTTTGAAGCAAGCACCACGTGCTTGGTATGAAAAGATCCATGCCTACCTGATTGCACATGATTTTGAGAACATTCCAACTAAGAGCACCTTATATTTTAAGCATGCGAATTCTGATCATTTTTATCTATGTTAATGAGATGTTGCTCACTCGTCCTCATGAGAAGAATATTTCTGATTTTAAGGCTGCATGTCTCATTTGAGATATCAGATTTGGGGCATTTGCATCACTATTTGGGCATTCAATATATGCACCTTGATGGCATAATAGCTTTGTGTCAAACAAAATATATTGACACATTATTGCAACATTTTGGCCTTGAAGACTGCAAACCTATTGCCACTCCTATGGAGACATGCTTAGGGTTGGTTCTTCATGATGTTGAAGATGCATTTGATGTTGTTCTTTATCAACAGGCTATCGGATGCTTGATTACTTATGCATTACTCGGCTGAATATTCAATTTGATATCTCATAGATGAGTAGGTTTATGCATTGCCTACATTTTAAGCATTGAAACCTAGTTAAGCACATCTGTTGCTACTTGAGTGCATTTGATGTTGCTCTTTATCAGTAGGCTATCAGATGCTTGATTTACTTATGCATTACTCGGCCAGATATTCAATTTGCTATCTCATAGATGAGGAGGTTTATGCATTGCCTAGATGTCAAGCATTGAAAGCTGGTTAAGCACATCTTTTGCTACTTGAGTGGTACCCAACTACTTGCATTGTTCCATCCCAAGGGGGGATCACTACCACCAGATCTACATGCTTTTTCTGACTCTAACTAGGCTAGTTGCTATGACACTCGTGTGCCCACCAATGCTTTTTGCTTCATGCTTGGTAGCTCATGTATATCTTGGTTGAGCAAGATGCAGCCTACTATGGCCACTTCTAGTTGTGAGGTTGATTATAGGGCAACTTTCAGAGTGACTGTTGAGTGTGTGTGGCTCAAATGCCTTATGGCTGATTTAGGTGTTGGTCAGTCTTCTGCCACCACCTTCACTAACAATTAGAGCACATTGGTAGCTGCGACAAACCCTATGTTCCATGCTCACACTAAGCACATTGAGGTGCACTATCATTATGTTAGGGAGAGGTTCTCTACTGTAGATATCAGTTTGGCATATGTGCCCACACAAGAGAACATGGAAAACCTTTTCACAAAGGGTCTGCCTAAGGAGAAGTTTAAAGCTTTTTGCAAGCTTTGGGCTTACTTCCTTTTGTGGATTTATTCCACATATCTTTACACTTCCTTATACATGAGAGCCAGCTCCTTGTTCACCGCATCACTCCCAGGGGGGATTTGTTGATATATTTAGGTAGTGATGTGTGTGAACATAGTAGGATCATTGGGGCAAATTTTTCCCTCTTTAGGAGGTTTTTTCCCTCACCTTGTATATATGCCTATAACCCTAATGGGTCAATTATCTTTGTACATTCTCTTGGTAATACTTTCAGTATTGTGTGTTTTGCTCCAAGCTTCTTCTTCTTCTTTGTGTTGTTCGCGTGCTTCCACATACCTCAAACTCCAACATATACAAGCCTATCTAACAAGATTCAAGAAGTAGTGTAAATATTTAAATGATGCTACAGAAAACTCATGCAGATGCATGAGAACTAAATGCCTATGTTAGTTACAAACTATGCATAAAAGAGATAGTTTCATATCTAATTAATAAACAAATATACATTACAAAGATAGAAAATCCTTACAAAGGTGATGGAAAAGACTTGGTCAACTTCAAAAGCATGTTGCTCTTTGCACAAGTGATTGATTTCAAGAATTTTTAGCTTTCTGGAATAGGAGGATATTTTTAGCAAGGTTTCGAATGACATAAAGCTTACTAGAATGATACGAGATCTGATTTTCTTGCACAACAAAAAAGGGTTCAACTATCATTTTTGACAATTTTGGAGATGGATTTGGCTACTATGTCAACTATCTTTGTCATGCTAACAATTTGAAATGCAGAATGGAATTATATCTTCACATTATAGCTTATATAACATGTAATTTATTAGTGAGGATTGGGAAATACCTTAGGCTATAGATTACAATAATTCCCATTGCTTAAATTTTTGTTAATGCACGAACTAAAGCACATCTTATTTTCCATTGGGTTCACCCATGAGGAAATTGCAAGAGAACGAGGATTAGGACCACCACATGCTAGAGAGATGACTCTCGTCCCAACCAAATGCCTCTATATATAGCTCTCTCCAGGGGACTGCCTTCTTGGGGAAGTGGATACTAACCATCCATGTGTCAACCATGTAACTACATGTGCGCCAAGTGTCCCAGGTAACTCGAGTTAACTCAAGTGGATGCTTCTAGAAGGCTCTAGATCTCTTTGGGCAAAATACGCTCTCCATGTCTCCCATGGGGATTGAACCCAATACCTCCTCCTTCACATCCTTGAGACTTAACCACTAAGCTAAGTGGATCACTTGTTCACAAGAGCACAAGACCTCCTAGTAAGTCTAGACTCGAGATCTTTGGTCATACACACGGGTGACCAAACGGTATCCGATTTCAGATCTATCTGAACCGGCCAAACCCTTGGATCATATACTTACTTTATTATAGAAATCACATGGATGTATTTGTACATGAGGGGCATGAAATCCCTACCTCAAACATTTGCTTCTACTTTTAGAGGAGTATGTACATAGTGGGTACATATGGAATTGTACTTGGGCAAGGAGACTAGTGTATTAGAGGGGTTGGACATTGGTTGGTGAAAATGTGCATGCACATGCATAGTTCCATTGCTTTCTTCACCATTCATATAGGTGCACAATCATTCCATAAAACACTTTTATTTGTAAACAATATATTACACAAGTGAAAAGGAATAAGTTCACTCTAACTATATCAATTAAGAAAGGATTAAGTAAAAGGCACCCACAAAGATAAGTACCTTTTAATTATTGTACTTGTTCCAAGAGGATTTAAGAGAGAAATATAACAAACTAGACATATTAGTGACAATAATCATTCAACTTAGAACCTAGCTAGTGGTGGAGCTTAAGGAAAATAAAAACTATTGAGGATAGATAGAGTAAAATAATAAAGATAAGTTAGTCTCAAGTATTCCTCTAGAAGGCTCGAACCATGGGTAATGGTACTTTAATATTGTACATGGTATGATGAAAAGGTGTAAAAATCTTCATAGAGATGCTCTACATTTGGAATCTGAAAGCATTTGCAGATACTTAGATTCGAGTGGAGAGGGAGACCTATTGGGTCCTAAACCCAAGGGAAAATGCCTTACACACACTTCTCTTTTGCAAGCTTGGGGGCATTTGGAGTGCTTTTAATAGATGGGAGACAAAGCACATAGAGCAACAATGGAATCACCAGGAGAGAAGCCAAACCCTATACAATTGTAGCAACTGTCCAGTCAATCCACCCAATTGTCTGACTAATTGCACCAGCAACGAGATTGATGCTCAAAGGGTTGGTTGCGATTCCCATGAGAAACATGGCAAAAGATATTACAAATGTTTGGAAACTTTTCAACATGAGCCATGGTCCAAGCTTCCCTTCTGTGCCCGAGGTTGTCCTCTTCTACTTGCAATCAAATGTGTATCCTGCAAAGTGGACGCTAATTAGTGCACAAAAAATCAACATTCACTAAGCTTACATACTCGCCCCTTCTATTTGCGAAGTCCTTCCCGACGAGCCGTTCCACCATCAATGCCATCTTTCTTTTCACCTATCACTCATCCAAGTGGTTAGCTTACTTTTATGAGAACATATCAAGCATCACAACCAACCATTCAAACTATCCAAGCATGATCCATCACATTATATGCTCTCTACTTGGACATACTCCTCATGCATGAAAAGCTCTTACCAACATTCAACTCATCTTATCGTCAACATCATCGCTCGTGTGCATGCATGTACCTACTCACTTCCATCAAAACATGGTTCACATGCCCTCATACTTGCTCATACCGATTCATATGCAGATACCTGCACGCTCCATTCTTTCGTGCAACAAAACTCATGAAACATGTCATCCTAACACTTTTCAGAATACCAATCATGAAATCGAAATCGAAATTCCATCACAAGTTTGATCCTCACTAGATCATCTTGCAACAAAGCTCAACAAAGACCATATGATTCACATGCTTCCCCCAATCCAAAACATAATGGCAAACCATAAAAACAGTCAGACCCCCACAATCCCATCATGACGCTGCCTCTTCAGACCATCGTGCAACCTATAGACATCAAGACACATGTCATTAGCTCAACCAAAAGCACGTAATACCAAGAAATACCTTAGCGAAGTCGTCCTTATCTTCCATCATGTCGTGCTCACCTACAACTCGACAAAAAGGTCAGCCCAAAAATATAACACCAAAGAATCAACGAAACATATATATCCGTGGATCTGTATCAAATAGCTTGTATACTCTCCACATATTCATAAGAAAAAATGAGGCTGCTTGACATGTCGCCTCACACACATCCCAAAGAATTGATCATGCACAATGAGATGAGACACAAGCAAGAAATTTTTCAAGGCACACACACACACACCACCACCATGAGCTTCAAGAATAGACCTATCACTAACATAGGAGAAGCAAAGCCCAAGAAGTCGCTTACCACTAATCGGTCTGGCACATATAATGGCTATGTCATTGTCAGCATTGGATTTGGCTAATCGATCTGTCAGTAGCCAGTCTCTAAATCTCGCAAATATATACATGCAAAAACATACCTGTCCGGGTGTTCAACGCCCTCTTGTTCTCTAGATCTCCCCCTCAGGAGTGGGAATTTTTTTCCTTTTTTTATTTTTATTTATTTATTTAACTGCACAAGTTGGCTTATGTTGCAATTGGATGTGACTCGTGGACCTGACCACCCGACCAGGTTGGTTCAACCCATCTACTAACACAACATAGCGTGCAATGAAATATACACACGACATATACACATATACATACATTCTAGACCATAGCGGAGCTGGGTGCGGCTCATGGTCTTGACCATCCCACCAAGATGGTCCCACTTACCTATCAACCCGCTATGGCATGAAGCACCAAAATAGATATATACACACAATCATCCTGGCCTATGATGCAACTAGCGTCGGCTCGTGGTCTTGATCACTCGGCAGGATGACTCTACCCACCTACTAGCCCGTCATAGGGTGCGGGCACACATATATTTATATATGCATAGGCTTTTGCTTGTATTTTTCTCATTCTATTTTCCTTTTTTCCATTTTCCCATCTCCCATGTCCTAAGAGTTAGGCAGAGGCATAAAGGAGCATCTCCCCACAACCAAAGTTACACAAAAATACAAGAATCATATACGTGGAGCTGATAGATCGATCATCCATCACCTTGCTTACTCTAGCATAATGATTATATACAACACAAGTGTGTTAGTCGCAAATAAACCTCTCAAACTAGATTTCCCTATCCTACCTCTAAGTCCCATCTTCTACCGTAATGTCGCATGGCGACGTCAAAAAATCCTACCTCATCTCGCTCACCGCAAGTGATCAATGCTCTCCGATCAGCTAGTCATGCTCTGCCTCAGGAGCCTCATCATCGGTGCCTATGACTAATTGATTGGCCCAAGCCCAACAAAGTATTTACCTCGTCAGGTATACCTTGAAAGTTGTCATAGTAGAAGTAGTGATCCTTTGCATAATCGGCCCAACAAAGTAGATATGCTTCAAACTACAAAAAAGGAAAATCAATATCAAAGCCTTGGTTTAGGAAGCATACCGACCAATAAGCTTCCTCCACATTGTATTATGTTTACAAGTTTTCAACTGGCATCTCTATGCTTGTGAGCGCTTGGTTTGCAAAATATTTCACAAGGTCGAAGAGAGTGTTCTGATATACCTGGTCAACCATCTGTCATCTAGTCCTCAATGATCCTACATAGCAACACACTTTGTCTATCAACATTTGTGATCTCTGTGAATAGAAGGTAAGTTGTCTGCTAAAATAGAGAAAGCCCCTCTTGCTCTGTTCCCATATCAAATCACATATTTCTTGTAGGATCATCAACATTAAACAAAAAAGTCCCATCATCCAACGACTCACTGGAATTCCTCTCCATGCATATTCACCTATCGTCCTCTATTTTCTTTGCTTGCTATCTTGACACCTATTTCCATAAGACCTTGGTCTAACAATTGGCACGCTCAACACGAGCCATTCCTGACTTCATCGAGCCACCACCATTCCTATTGGTACTCTCTACATGAGGTGCTTTACTCACTATGCTCTTTTTTGGCTCATTTTCTAATGCATGTCCTTTCTTTGGTCCTTCATGTCTACAAATCCTCTTTTCACAACCATCTTGTTCCTGATCTTTACCTTTCAAAAAGTCCTCCTTTCGATCGACTAATTCCTTACTAGAACAATCGTGGTCCGCATACCACTTTTCTCTCCTGGATCTACCCCTGCCCACGTGGTCTCCCTTGCATATATCCTTGCTCATGGCATCATGCACTGTGTTTGTGCCAAAAGATAAATGACTATCTTGGTTCCCCATCAACTCTTGATGATATCCTCGATCACGAGTTTCAGAAGAACGACTCTCGCCCTTCAAAGAGTTTCCTCTCCTTGCATAAGGATGAGCCACCTTGCTCACTTCCTTCTCTTCCTTTGTGACTCCCATTTCTATTGTCTCTTCTGTATCCATCATGGCTTCCTCTTGACCTACTAATAAGCATGCAACACTAGTCAACAATTCTCTAGCTTTGCTTTCTTGCTTCAGACTGAGTTCCTTCAACTCAACTCTCGCATCCATTCCTTCTACATTTGGTTCCTTTTTCATCATGGTCTCCATCCTCTAAATGTAACTATTGATGCTTTCATTGATTCCTTGCCACAGATAGTCCACCTATTGGGCATGAGATTCTAAAATCTTTATCCTCTAAATTTCACCAAGAAGGCGTCCTTAAGCATCTGATAAGTTCCCTGCTCTTGTGGTGTCAAATTTCCATACCAATTGGCTGCCTCATCATGGAGAATAGCCGAAAAAATCATCAACCTATGGCCTTGGTCCACTACTTCATTAGCTTCAGAAGTAACTCCAAAGAGCTAAATGAAGCCGTCCGGGTCCTCATCCCAGGCATGTGAGAACTTAGGGAAGTCCCCCAAATGAACCAAAATCCGCTAGGCCATCTCAAACAAAGGGGTGATGTCTATGTCACTTCGATCCCAAAAATTTAATGCTCTCAATTTGAGAAGTCCCTCGAGCCTCCAAACTTGAGAAACAACTCCTCTTTGATAGTACTGCCTTTCCTCGGATTGTCTACAAGCACTCGAGAACTCCTTGTATGTTTTCTATCTTTGCCTCTCTCTAGCCTCGGCCCTACGAGCAGCTCATTCTTCTCTTTGCGTTCGAGTTCCTCTTGAGGACGAACTCCCCTCACTCATGTACTAGGCACCACGTCTGCGTGCTCAGCCAATGTGCAGGGCTATGCGAACCTATGACACTCTCTTATAGGGAGGTGCCAAGCAATTCATGGCAAATGCACCAAAATGTTGGGTCCTAAACCCAAGGGAAATCGCCTTACACACACTTATGTTTTGCTCAATTTCCTTGGAATTTGTTAACTCCTATTACTTGGAGACCACATTTATATTTCTAATTGGAGCTTCACGCTCTCACCCACTACCCTGCACATACACACCTACACACACATTTACTCATTCAACCCTTGTCCTCTTACTTTCACACACACACACACACCTTTCATGCGTAGCCTCTCTCATCCCCCTTACTTTCACTCTCTTCCTCATGCACTTCCACTCTCACACTTTATTATATGCACCTACGCTCACACCCACCCTCACGAGCATATGCACTCCCTCTTTCATCCCCTTTCACTCTCGTAACTGCTCACCCATGTACGCCTACTCTCCCATGCTTTCACACTCACTTAGACACACACATACGCACATACACATGCCCTCACACATACTCTTGACACTTACACTCAAATGCACACACATCCACTACCGTCCTTTACTCTCTTTCCCCTTTCCCCCCTTCCCACTTTCCTACATCCTTTTCCACTACCTCTCTTCCTTACACACACATATCCCAAACCCACACACACTCACCCATTCTTGCATCCACTCACTTACTCTTTTCATACAAACGCTCTCATGCACATGCACACTCATATCCTCACAATGCACACACTCTTGCATACAGCTACCACTACACACACCTCTGCTCTTTCCATATTTACTCAAAGTTATTTTAATGGTATTGTAAATTTCTTGAGTGTATTGTAGTGAGAGGAGACAAATAGCTTATTCTCAGGTTTCTCAGCAAGATAAAACCTCCCCTTGAGCATGGCTAGAGAACATACATAGTATTCAAAAAGGGAAACCCAACATACTTGTCTTTCTCCTTTCGAGTGCAATTCGAGTGCAAGAAATGTTCTGTGAATAAATTTTTTGTTTCGGGATGAATTACTTTTCTCTAGGTGGAGCTAAAAGCACCTCAGGTCTTCTTTGAATGATTCAGTTCATCCCTATACAACAGCCCGGGAGAGACATTATCACTGTCATCCTTTACTTACGATGTTCAAAGCCTCGACTGGACTCAATCTTCTAATTCTAAATTCTTCATTTACGAACGAGACATTCATGGGGAGAACTAGCGACGTGGTCAGACAATGAAGGAGACAATGCTTCAGGAGCTTCTTCAAACATGTGAACTCTCCTTATGGCAATCCTGGAATGGGAACTATTCACTATAGTGATGATCAATCCTCCAGATATTTTTTGTGTAGGGGTAGTTTAATGTAGACCAAAACAAGCAACCCCGCAAATTGAAATAGAAATGACTGCAGAATGAAATCTGATTAGATAAATGTGATAGTAAGAACCATAGATCATTTTGAAAAAATATTCAAAAGCGAACCTGCTGTATTATTGAAAATAAACCACCCAGGTCAATCAAACATAGACTATCTAGTTCATTCCATAATATCGACAGTCCAACAAATGTTCAAATCATGAAGAAAGGAAGATCAACGCGATTTCTGATTCCAAAAAAATGAAACCCCATTTGATAGCAGGACATGAGGGCGCTGAAGCGATGAGTTATTGCAGTAACACAAGTGCACTAGGAAATCGGGTGATGGCTCTTCAAAGAGCATTTTGAGCACTAAATTGAGAGTTTAAACATCTTATGAGCATGCAACAGCCCAAAAATTTAGGGATCTATTTTCCTCCAGTACCTATATATAGTGTCCCTATGGTAAAAAAACAAATCTCACAGTGCTTTAGTCAACCACATTGTTACACATATCTTGGTTCAGAATCCCTTCGAGAGTTATGGGCTCTCTATAACTGGTTACTTTCAACAATGGGGCAAGCTTTAGTGGGTATACTTCAAAAAGTATAAATCTCAATGCTTTCATACGGAGAAAACCAATCAAGTATACCCCTCCCCCCCATCCCCATAAATCCACTATTGTGCGCACTACTTATGCACTCACTTGCAAAGAAAAATGGGAATAGAAATATAAGAGTACTAAAATAGCAAAAGCTCGTTGCCATGCTAAGCCCAAGCCTCTGACAACCTTCACTAGTGTCTGATTAAACCATGCTATGAGACCATACTTGTTAAGATAGCCAGCCATGGCAATAAGAGCTATAAACCACGTTAGTGTGTCCCAGGCAACAACTTCTGATAAGCATTCTTTCCATGTCACAACTCCAGATATGAGAAGGATAGAAAGTTTCAAAATAGTAGCTATGATAGCATCCACCTTTATGGTGCTTCTGAAAATCCAAAGATCAATCGTAACTAGAAGTGTGACTGGCATGATAACCTCGTCTTTGGTCATGGGCCCCATCGCTTTGAAGTTCTCCTTTGCAAGCTTGGGGGCATCTGGAATGCTTTTGATAGATGGGAGACAAAGCACATAGAGCAACAGTGGAATCATCAGGAGAGAAGCGAAACCCGGTACAATTGCAGCAACTGCCTAGTGAATACACCCAATTGTCTGACCGATTGCACTAGTAGTGAGATTGACACTCATGGCTGCCATTCCCATGAGAAACATGGCAGAAGATATTACAAATGTTTGGAAACATGTTAGCATGTGCCATGCTCCAAGCTGCCCTTCTTTCCCCGAGGTCGTCCTCTTGTCTACATTTGATCATAGTTTGTTGCCACGAGCTAGTATCTGTGTTGCAAAAGACCTCCAATGAAATGTGTATCCTGGAAAGTGGAAGCTTATTAGTGCACAACAAAATCAACATTCACTAAGCTTACTAGACCTCTAGATAATCCATAGCATAAGGTATTGTGATTAATACATTGAGAAGGAAGATCTTAAGATAGAGACTAAGTCTTTTTCCCCATCATGTGATCAACAAGAATTGATTACACTTGGAACAAATGTATATAAGTGACTGTGATTGGAACTTCTATAAACCATGCTAGAGTAGTGAGGATTAGGTAAAGCATATCCAAATACTAGCAATAAACTCATGAACGAATCATGAGGACAAAAGAATTACCTTAAAATTAAAAATACCATGCGTATGATTGAATCTTTGAAAGATTTTTTCAAGATCAGGTACAAAGAGATAAACGGACGTGAAGGTATCCCAAAGTTCAAAGTGGTCAAATAATCCCCAACGGCTTAAGAGGTTGGGTTTTAGATCAATATTTTTCTCAAAGGATCTTAAGTTTGAAGATCCAAGAATAGGATTATATGCTTTGTTTCACCACATGACGAGATAAATTAAAATTTGGAGGGAGGTATTTTTGTTGCAAATAAGCTCAAGTTATTCAATACTAGCATAGGGATTAGTTTTTAGTACAAGGTTTTGAACAAAAATAATATTATGTTTAAGACTAAGTCATTACAGGATGGTGCATATGCAGTCTTGATTTTGGTCAACCGTAGGGAAACTTCATCTCTCCAAACCAAATACAAGTGAATTTGAGAAGACCAATAATACAAGTGAACATCAATGTATAGTAATGATTTGTTTATGAATTGGGGCTATATAATACAAACAATAGCTTATGAAATGAGAGAGATCATTATCAATGTGAGGGGAAAAGTATCAAGGGAAGGTTGTAGATTTAGAGTCTCTTATAACTGTCTAGAAATCTTTGTACGTTGACACCAAGCTACAATATTAAATATAATGGGCGGGCTTTGGTTGGTTGTACATGAAAGGACACATGATATTTCATGTAAGGACAAGGCCAATCCAATAGCTCTAATTATGAGCTATTTCAAGATATTGAAGCATTTTGAAATTCTTGACAAGGTAGAACTTATTGAGAAATCCATGCTCAAAACAATTAAAGAAGATATGTACTAGCTTGAGTAGAAAAGCCTTCAATGACATAGTATACAATGGTAGTTATGAATAGGTGTGGTTGGTTAATGAATGGAGGACATCTAAATAAGTGAAGATTAATCTTAGAATAGCTCATGATGCCCACATATAGTTCTTTTTAGAGTAAGGGTTTTGAATGTTTTGATTTTCAAGAAGATGGCCAAGATGTCAATGTTGGATACCTGGGGATTGGGAAGTCATTTCCCATAGTTCCTCTTTAGCAATAAGATGAAGAACTAATAGTAAATTTTATTTTATTAGACTTTAAATGTGAAAATGATGGCAACATGACTTCATTGGTTGGCAACAATGTGGATGGGAGACATGAATATGTGGAAAGTTTTACTAAATGGGCATGTTTTTTCATCAAGAAGCTTTAATTAGCATGTCTACTATGATGAAACAATCCTGATGGTGAATGAAACTTGGAGTGTGAAAAATGGAGGAAAAGCCGAACTGAAATTAAAGAGAGTGATGGAAAAAAAGCAGATGCATTGCAAAATATGTAGTACAATAAGAGAGGTGTTTGCTGCTCACAAATGAATCAAGTGAGGATAAGAGGGGGAAAGCTCTTGGAGTGGTAAATACCTTAGCCTCCAACGTTAGCTCCTCAACCTATGTGTTCACCAATTTTGAGACCTCATTATCCTTTGACAACTTATTAAAAGAAAACTACCATATGTTGTAAGCATAATAAGGGTATATGTAAATAGTGAAGGATTATGCTTTTAAGTTAAAGAGACACTTTTTAAAAATTTAAGCAAGGGAAATTGATCATGGTGCAATTCTCTCTAATTTGTGAGGATCAATACTTGGTCCTCTTTGGACTCATTTTCTCATAATGTCATGATTTGTGGTGACTTCAATATGGTGGAAAACCCCTCTGATAGGTGGAACAACAAGGGCCGCATCATTGATGGCCGGGAGAAAGATACTTGGGACCAAACCAAACTCTTTTTGGATTTGGTTGAAGTCAAGGACTTGAATGGTTTTTCTTGGTCCAATCTTCAACTGGGTGATGACTTGAGGAAAGCAAAACTTGACAAAAGCTACATCTCACAGAATCTCGTCCCACCCTAATGCAACAGATCGACCTCACCATCTCAGACCATTACCCAATGGTGCTCACCTTCCCCCCTCTATCTAAAAGTCGCAAGGCACCTTGGTTTCACGCCAGTCCGTTTGTCTTCTCACTTCCCTCTATCCATCAAGAAATCACTAATGCTTGGCTTTAGGCCTTCATCGTCTACACCTCTCCAACCAACTGTTGGAGAAATGCGGTGGAAAAGTGTCGTCAGATCTTGATTAGGTCCAAGAAGGTTCTCAAAACCATCTGTTGAAGACATAGAGAAAACCTTTACCACCGGCTCTAGAGACTCGAAGAAGAAGTTAATAAAGGGAAGATTCAATCTCAAAAGGGACTCCAAAATATCACATGAAGATTAAGATACGAGGAGGAGATCAAAAGGAAAACTCTTCAAATTTATTTTAAGGAATGGTGGGCTGGCAAGGCAGATAGACCTTCCAAAGAGATGTGCAATATTCTCAGAAGAAAACAAATTAGAGACGAGATCCCGATACTGCTTGACAAGAATGGGATGGAATCTAAGTCAGAGGAAGAGAACATTGGCATTATAGAAGCTCAATTCACGAGTCTCTTGGGTCGTGCATGTCCCCTCTCCCCCCATAGGCAGGATTGCATGGCCACCATCTCTCAGACTTCCTCGCATAGAATCCCATGCAACTTGAGCACTCTGCTTGATGCCACCATTTCCAAACAAGAGATCCATTCACTTCCGAATGGCAAGAGCCTGGGACCTGACGAGCTCACTAATGAGTTCTTTAAATCGTTCAAATATGTGGTGGCCAACCCCTTGCATCTTGTTTGGCTTGAGGCACTCGAGTTTGGTGCCCTTCCCACTTGTCTCAACAACGACATCATCAAACTTATTCATAAAAAAGGGGAGAGGAACGAAATTGAGAACTGGAGACCTATCACAATGCTTCAAACTAGATATAAGATTCTTGCTAAAGTCATTGCCAATAGGATATCTTGCCATTTAGACCAATGGCTTAGCCCAGATAAAAAAGGCTTCATTAAGGGAAGGTCAATATTGGAAGCCATCATTGATATCTGGGAAGATTTGGACTTTTCTAAAGAATCTAATCAGGACATTGTCTTCCTCAAGATTGACTTTGAAAAAGCTTACAACAGATTGGAATGCGACTATAATTTACAATCGCTAAAAGACCTCGGGTGTAGTCAGATGATCTCCACTCTCCTTGCTAATGCTTCGACCAAAGTCAATGTCAATGGGAAACTTTCAAAGGCAATAAAACTGAAACGATCAATCAGGCAAGGTTGTCCATTGGCCCCGCTACTCTTTGCCATCACCACAAAAGGACTTAGTCGACTTGTGGAGCGACAAATGGAGTGTGGTTGGATAAGGGGCATCACACTACCACATAACTCTGGACAAATGACCATGAGGCTATTTGCAGATGACACAAATGCCTTTGTTCACAACGACGATACCAGCGTCGAAACCTTTTGGTGGTGCCTCGACACTTTTTGTGAGGCCTCTGGGTCCAGAATTAACCATTCTAAGACTACGTTCAGGGCTATCAAAGGGAATCAACCCAATCTTCTCACTGTGCAGGGATGCCAAAACATCCAATCAGGTTAGGTCGTTCGCATTCTTGGTATCCCCATGGGATTCGATGTTACTCTGGAACAAAGGCTTGGGTCCTTGCCAAACTTAATAATGAACTTAACTATTTGAGGGGTTTGCAAATTAATCTGGCTGGCCAGGCCATGGTGATCAACACGTTCCTCATATCCTCAATCATATACTTTCTTTCTTGCTTGAGACCGAAGGATCAAGAATTAGCCAAATTGGAAAGTATTTGTAGGAACTTTCTCTAGACTGGGGACCATAACAGGAGGGGAGTTCCTAAAATCAAATGGTCCATTTGCACTAGCGAAAAGGAGAGTGGAGGTTTGGGTATTATGGACATTGGCAACATGGCCAATAAACTTGCAGCAAAGTGGATGATTAAGACCTGGTGCAACAGAGATTCCTCTTGGACCACATTAATTTTTAGAAACACAAACGCGATTACTCTGGTCGGCTACCCTAGATGGAAAAACCTTGACATCCTCACCCTCTTATTCTATCCGATTCCGGTCTCACCCAAAGGATCGATCCTAGTAAGATCCTTGTGGATGAGTTGGAATAGATTCAAACCTCACATCAAAATCAATGAAGATTGGAAGTGGGCTGCAGGTATAAGACAAAATGACTCTATTTGGTTCCCGATCCAAGGCATGAGAAACGTGGACTGTTGGAATGTCTTAAGTGCCAAGAGACTCTGGAATAAGGGATTCAAACAATGGAAGCACCTCTAGAAATAGGACAAGAATAGATGGGTGGACTTTGAGGACCTTGACCTTAGTGCTGCAGTCGCGTACGAGGAATGGAATATTTTATTGAGCAGACGCCATGCTTGGGACCGCTCTAAAATCTGACTACTTATGGGACAGGACGCCCTGGACCTACTGGGCCTTAAATGGTAATGGTAATCGCCTCTCCAAGCTTCCATATGTGGAAGCTCGCAGCGATATTCACATCAGTCTCAACAAGAAATGGTGTCTCAATTGGACGCGACTTCGATGGGATATGAAATTTATGTCTATCTCGCACTCTCTCATTGAAAACAAAAAGTCGGTCCTCCTATGGAAAATTTTACACCGTGGAATATGGACCAATGAAAAAGCTAACAATATCTGTGGTGTTCCACCCTGGTGCAAGCGATGTTGCCGTAGCAAAGAGGATATTGGTAACCTATTCTTTGCTTGCCCTAAATCCCTTCCGCTATGGAGGGTCCTTGGTCATTATCTTGGGCTCCAAGAACAAATCAATTGGAAGCAAGCCCTCATTGGTGAAGCGATCGGTTGCTCTACGGCGTTGTGGAATGCGATCAGAGGAGAGGTCCTTTGGAAGATTTGGTGGGAAAGATGCACTCACAACTTTGGAAATACCCCCAAGGAGTGGTCAATCGAGAAGTCCCTATTTCTTCTCAGCAAAAGAATTGCTAACTGTAACCCTTCAGACATCACAAAGAGCTACAGTATGTCAACAATAAGCTAAAAACCAAGTGGGCTCTGCATGATGGGGATGCGAGGTTTATTAACCTCCTCTATAACTCCATGTAAGCTTTGTAAGTTCTACCACGAAGGTATGACTTCTTGATGTGTTTGTGCTACCCCCATGTTCTGGGACTTAGGGGGTCCCGAGGGCACTAGTCCTATTCACTTGTATTCATCTTTTATTTAATTAAAGTCAAGGAGAGTAGGCTTTGCCGAACTCCCTTTTATTGAAAAAAAAAACATACATATGGTGCTAGATTCAATTATGGATTCAACTGTGTAGAGGTTATCAATGTGGCATCAACGGATTGGTTGACATGTTGGTTAGAATGTAGTAGAGATATACACATAAGCTATTTTCAAGGGAAAATCCAACACACTTGAAGATTCCATTGTGGGGACCTAGACTAGTGCAACACATACAAATTTCTCTATGCTTCTCTATTAAGATAGTGTACAAGCAAGTGATCATGCTCATTATTCTTACGATAAAGGGCATCTCGAACCTAAATAGTACACAATAGTTCTCATAGAGGGCACTATACTTTAGTACTCTTTCAAATACAACTCAAATTCCCCTAATTTTTGTGCAAGTCTTCTAGCAAGAGCACTTGCTATTGCGGAACAAAGAAAACTAGTAGCCATGACACTATACCCAAAGAAGGATAGGTTTGACCCATACATAAGAGGTGTTTCCTATGAGTCTCTTAGTGACAAGTTTTACTTGCTATAGTTTCTTTTCTCTAATACTAGTATTTGTGGCCTCAGATAGAAATGACATATCATAGCCTTGTACAAGGGTTATTTGTTTAGAGCATATGTTCTTAGCTTGAAAATGCCCTCAAGGAGATAGCTATTCGTATGATTTTTATTTGCTTTGTTTCTATTGTGAATTTATTAGATCATTTATGTTTTTACTATAAATGACATATCATAGCCTTGTACAAGGGTTTTTTTGTTTAGGGCATATGTTCGTAGCTTGAAAATGCCCTCAAGGAGATAGCTATTCGTATGATTTTTATTTGCTTTGTTTCTATTGTGAATGTATTAGATCATTTATGTTTTTACTATATAGCTTCGTACTCTTGAAGTAATGAAGAATGCTCATGTTCCATATGTATGTATCCTCAATGAAAGCACGCATTATTGACATGTGAAATCATGATTATTCTTAGTGTAGGGTGTTTGTTCATATAGTAGATTGGGAACTTCGTTATGCCAGTGTTAGACATTGGTCCACACGGAATATTCCATGTGTGTGTGTGGGACAAGGGTGAGTCATAGCCAGGGTCCCAAACTCACGGGATATCCTAAGGTGCTCATTAGCAATGATCTGGAATGGTCTTGTGCCACCATGTGGCCATCATGCAACACTCATCCCCATTACTAATGAATACCTTAGTATATCCCCTGAGCTTGGGACCTTGGCTATGATTGGCCCTTGTCCCACACACACATGGAATGGTCCCTGTGGACCAATGTCTGAAAATCAATTTTGAGCATTAACTCATACAATAGAGACTTGTGAATGATGTGTGTGCAACTCTCCTCCCATCTTTTTATATCCTCTTGTATTCTAAAAATAGCAATGATCTCAAATGTTCTAGTTTTTCCATGTGGCTATCATGCAACACTCATCCCCATTACTAATGAATACCTTAGGATATCCCGTGAGCTTGGGACCTTGGCTATGGCTGGCCTTGTCCCACACACACATGGAATGGTCCTTGTGGACCAATGTCTGACACTCTCTCCCCCTTCTAAAGATCATTGTCCTCAATGATCAATGAGGAAAAGTACTTGTGAACCATAGCTTATGATTCCCAAGTAGAGTTAGTAAGTGATAATCCTCTCTAGGCTACTAGATACTCCTAGATGACATAGTTCCTCAATGGTTTCTATCTCCGATTTAATATCTTGTCTCGAGAATGATCTGTGCTATCACTTTCCTACAAAGAGAAAATACCCTCTATTAGATTATCCTACCTAGAAATATACTTTCTAAGTTTAATAACATGAAACACTAGATGGAATTTGCAATCTAGAGAGATCTCTAATTGGTATGCAACATCATTTACTATCTCTTAAGATCCAAGAAACCTTAGTGAAAGCTTACTACCTATGGATAGTGAAGTAGATCTAGTTGGTACCTGAAGAAAGATGCATTCTCCTTCATCAAAGGATCTAGGAGATCTCTTCCTATCAGCATACTCTTTTGCCCTATTAGCTGCTTGTTGCATCTTGGCTTTGGCTATTTCTATATTTTCTTGAAGGTTTGCTAAGAATTCCGGAGCACTAGGACATTTCTTTGGCATTCATATGGTACTACGAGCATTGGGACTCATGCCATAGTTCATTTCAAAAGGAGACATTCCTGTCACCTTGTGATGCCTATTGTTATAAGAAAACTCTACTAATGGTAGATAACTATCCCAATCTATCTGTCTCTTAGACACATATGCTCTGTCTATCTCTTAGACACATATGCTCTCAACATGTCATCTAGAATCTGGTTGGCCCTCTCGGTCTGACCATCTATCTGTGGATGATCACCACTACTCATTTTCAATGATACTTTTAGTTTGTCATATACAAACTTCCAGAATTCCTGTGAATCTAACATCCCTATCTAAAACAATAGATGTCGGTAACCCGTGCAATCTGAAGACATGCTAGATAAATAAATCCACTACCTATGGAGCTTCTATTGTCTCCTACATGGTATGAAATGAGCCATCTTGCTCAATCTATCTACCACAACTAGGATAATATCCCGCTTCCTTCGGGTCCACAGTAACCCAACTATGAATTCCATGGATACACTATCCAACTTATGATCTAGAATCTATAAAGAATGCAAAGGACTTGGTGTCTTTACCCTTTCTGCCTTGTTGACTTGACACATAAAGCATTGTTGAACATAAGTGTGGACATCTCTGGTTAATCTAGGCCACCAACATGTTCTTCTAACAAGCTATGTTATCTTGTCAACACTAGGATGTCTTGCGCAAGGAACATCATGGTTATCATGAATGAATTTTCATCTCAAATCCAGGGAATCTGGTATGCAAACCTTTCCTTTCTGTTTGACTATTCCATTCTCCTTTGAGAAATTGGAATACGGATTGGACTTGTTTGCTCTGCTAGGTGAAGAAACAGCTGAAACTGCCTCGTCTCCTATAATAGAGTCATCACTAATGCTTCTAATAATGTGTAACAAATGTGGATCTTCCACCTATGCCTCATTTATCTCTTGAAGCAATGAGCTTTCTAGAACTATAAAGCTCATTTGATACATTATCTGTGATAATGCATCAACTACTATATTCTCTTTGCCTCTTCTATATAGAATTTTTATGTGAAACTCCTGCATGAGCTCAACCCAATGAGCCTGTTTTCCTCGAAGATCTAGCTAAGTACAAAAGTACTTGAGTGTATGGTGATGTATGTATACCTTAAAGTCTATACCATAAAGATAGTGTCTATAGACTTTAAGTGCATGCACCAATGCATACAACTCTTGTTCATGCACTGGCCAACTACGCTATGCACTACTCAATTTCTTTCTTTCAAAAGTTATTGGCCTTCCATATTGGCTCAAAATTTCCCCTATGGCTATGCCACTAACATTTATCTCTAACTCAAAGGGTTTCTATGGATCTACCACTTTGAGTATAGGAGCCTCTAAAATAGCTTGTTTAAGAGTATCAAAACTCTCTTGCTTCCATGCAAATGGAACTTTGCCTTGAAGCAAGTTTGTCATAGGCACTGCTATCGATGAATAAGAAGAGATGAATTTCTGATAAAAACCAAAATGTCCTAGAAATGACCGTAACTGCCTCTCATCCTGATGAGTAGGCCAAGCTAGAATAATTGAGAACTTCTTGGGATCCATCTGAACCCCATTAGCTGATACCACATGCCCTAAATGCTCTATCCTTAGAAGAAACAACTGAGTCTTCTCTGGATCTACATATAGATGATTCTCTTTTAAAACATTGAATAGTAATCTTAGATTATTTGCATGCTCATGCACAATCCTACTATACACTAATAAAGCATAAGAAAATCTACAACATACTTTCCAACGAACGATCACAAAATGTCATTCATTAACATGATAAATGTAGCTAGTGCTTTAGTCAAACCAAATGGCATAACTAAATACACATAATGCCCAAAATAGTTCTTGAAAGTTGGGTTAAGTACATCATGATCTTTTACCCTAATCTAATGGTAGCCACTTTTTAAATCTATTTTATTAAATAGAACGACTCCACCTAGAGCATCTGAAAGTTCATCTATCCTGGGCATGGGATATCTATGTATGATCATAATCTTATTGACTATTGATCGATAGTTGACACACATCCTATAAGATCCATCTTTCTTCTTCACAAGAAGAATTGGTTCTGCAAAGGGTGAATAGCTAGGTCTAATCGGCCCTTTTTGTAGGTACTCATCCATGACCTTGCAAACTTTATTCTCCTCCTGCAAACTGATTTCAAATGGTGGCTGAGTGGTTGAACTCGCTCTTGGTACCAATTCGATTCTATGCTCTATGTCCCTACAAGGAGGGAAACCTGAAGGTAAGATTTTCAAGATTAACTCTTGGAACTTTGATCTTACTTTCTCTGAATGTTCTTGAGCATTCCAACTAGAGTTTCCATGACTGCGTGAATCCATCATAATACATGATGAATACACAAAATAAAGAACATATATATATATATATATATATATATATATATATATATATATATATATATATATATATATATATATATATATATATATATATATATATATATATATATATATATATATATATATATATATATATATATATATATATATATATATATATACTTACAATCAATCTTGAGCAAGTTGATAGTGGCTACCAATCATGTCTCTTTGAGATTTGGCTCTCCACATATCAATAGTCACCTCTTCTCATGCTCAACTGGTATACATGCAATGCAAAGCCAATGGCTAGTCGTTTCCTAGCATGCCACTTCTTACTTAGGACTACATCAAAATGTGCCAGTCTAGCTATCTCAAAATCAAGTTTATCCTCATAGAAGTGGATCTCAATGGGAAAATCAACAACTCGTCAATCCCATGTCTAAGTTCCCTTCCTGTCGACTAACTCTACCGTGTAGGCATACTCTTCCGGCACAGCCTCTAGATGTAACCTCTTCACTAGTCTGGAACTAATCACATTATGTGTCGACCTAGTGTTAAAGAATACCTTGACAAGCTGTCGTACCATGACTCCCCTCATGAAAATGAGTTCATTATTTGGAAACTTATATCCTTTCTATGCCACTAGCGAAAGCACATCATCTGGCAAAGTGGGGAACTTCTTCATGACCATCATGTCCATTATGGGAGATGATATCTGTGGCAAAAGCTATCTTATGCTGATCTTCAGGGGCTATGGTCACTTGATTGTAACCAAAAAATCAGTCAAGGAAAATATATACTTCCTTGCCTGCTACTCTTTCTACTAGACGCTCACTGATAGGAAGTGGATAACTATGCCTGATAGTGGCTGTGTTAACCTTCTTCAAGTTAATGCATACACATAGCTTGCCATTCTTTTTGAGCACCACTATAATGGGGGATACCCACTTAGTGTGCTCAATTTCATAGATAAATCTAGCTTCAACCAAGCAATCTATCTCTTCTTTGATCTTGGCAGCATAGTTGTCATTATAGGTGTATGGCTTCTACTTAGAGGGTTTGGCAATAAAGATATATACACATCATGTAGATAGGATACATAAATATAAAATGGAGTAGATATATTATGCATCACACATACATGCCTAAATGCACACATAAATATATATATACATACTAACATATTTACATGTACATATTTACACATACATGTACATGCCTACATGCACACATAAACATATATATACATGCATACATATTTACATGTACATATTTACACATAGACACATATACATATATACATGTACACAATTATAAACACTTGCATATATTACGTACATGAATACATGAATATTTTACATAAATGCATATGCATATATACACATATGCATATTTAACACATGTATACATATATCACACACATGCAAACACATACATATACATGAAATACATATATATGCATACTAACATATGTATGCATATAATACACATGAATACACACACATATGCATACATACATGATAAAAATTTACTCCTCGAAGATAAAGCTATATATAAAATAATTAGGCATACCCCCGAGCTTCATGTTCTAACTTAGAAGAACATGATTTCATCTCTCTAGTAGGATTCATCGTTATTCAAGTTAATAAAAAAAAACCTATTATCTGATATCCATTCAGAAGCTTCAAGTTATTGATCGATAACTAGAGTAGAATTTACTATCTAATTTGCTCATATGTTTTCATTATTGCCATCATTTTGGTAAGACATCAATATAGTCTCATCTTCATTATCCTTATTGATTTCATTTATTTCTTCTATTGTTAAATCTATGTTCTCATGAATCACATCATCTATTGGTGGATTAATATCTATTTCTGGTAATTCCTCTTCCTCATCAGTAGAATCAGCATGTAGAGAATTATCCTCTTCATCAAAAAGATTAGTATCATTATCACGTAGAATGATTCTAATTTCTATTCCAGATGTTGATGTATCAGTATCTTATGCTGAATCATCAAGAGGACTTTCTTCAATCTCTCCAACAATAAACTGTTCAAACAATGACCTACCTCTAGGTTGCACATGAATGACTTGCCACCAAGGATGAGCATCTGGGTTTTTATGAAAAAATGCTTGTTCAATATGCCTAGGAAGAATATATGGTTCTTTAGTAGATTGCATTACCTTGGAAGAATCAATTGCCCAAAACCCAGATAATTCCTTTCTTATTGTAGAATTACTACCTTTATACTCCGCTCGATACCAGTCAACCTTCAAGATGACCTATCAAAATATATAACAACAAAAACGTCCCATTATTAGGTGCTTAAAAAAATAACTAACTCTAAAAAATATATATAAACTTTTTTCTACCTGTTTGAATGTACGAAATGAAATTTCGTAGATACCAACAATAGTTCCTACGTAACCAAGTTCGCTATCTATAAGGTTCGTGTCTTTTGAGCTAGCACGTGATAGTTGCTTGAAACAAGCAACAATACTAGAATCCTCTGTTTTACGTAAAGAATCAATGGCTTTGATTCTAATATGCTATCCAAAAGCCCACATATTAGTGAACATTCGAGCCTGCAAAATAAATTCAATTAGTAAATAGAAACTAACATACATATATGAAAAAAATAAAATATATATGTTAATAAAATTACCTTTCATTCACAACCTATCATTAACTCTCTTTGCTCATCTGAGATTTCTTCATTATTTGCGTTGGCGCGTTGCAAACGAGTATATAGCCAATCCGTGAAAGAAGGTATATCTGTAATCTCATTATTATCGAGATTACGTATAGATCTTTTGTTTTTTCGCCTTTTACTTCGGAGACTTTGAAGTTCCTCGTACTTGCTAAGGAATGCTTGCATGCATTCGCTATTATATGCTACAAAAGTAGAAACATCATTTTTTTCTTGAAATGTAAATAAGAATGGAACCCCCTTACCTGATAATACCTCATCTGTTATTTTTGAAGAAGACTCGTTGGTCCATGCACATGGAGCTTCTTCATGAACTCTTTCAAGGTACTCACTAATGTAATACATGCACTCTTCAAGCATCCAACCCTTTGCCATGGATCCTTCTGGTTTTGCTCTTTGTCGCACGTAACCTTTTAGTATTCCCATAAATCGCTCGACCCAAAACATCCATCGAGTGTTGACAACACCAGCAATCTCTATCTCATCTACAAGATGGACTAATAAATGAACCTGAATATCAAAAAATGAAGTAGGAAGTTCTTTTTCCATCAAACATAGTAGCCCTTTGCATTCACATTTTTTTTGTGGGATCAAATTTTTATCGATCTCTTTGGATGTAATCCACCTATACAAATCATAAAAACAATTATAAAGAAGTTAATTAAAAAATAAAAGATATCCAATATTCATACATATTAAATATAAAAGTATCATAATTACCTTATAAGTGATCCAAGACGATAGATCACATCTCGTACTCCTTTCGTTGTACATCCATCCATAACCAAAGGTAAAATATGTTTCAAAAAGTTATGCCAGTCATGGGTCTTTAACCCAGATAAGTTCTTATCATCCATAGTAAACATGTTTTGAAATGATGCTCCATATCCTGTAGGAGTCTTGATCAATTGAATTCTATTGTTGATAGTCTGTATCTCTTTTGTTGTAAGTACCCAAGGAGCAGATGCATAAGTCGTTTCTCGTCGATGTCTATCAAAAACTGGCCATAACTTTGGTTTGGATTTTTGATCTTTCAAATCATTCCTTGATGATGTGGTATCTTTTAGTCCAAGAAGATGCTGCCATAGTGAATAACCAATATTTCTGAATATATGCATAGGATCAAGAAGATGACATACTTTTAACTCTTTCCAATACTCCAAAGAATACCATATTGATATGTTCTCTGCGAGTGCCAATTTTCCTTTACCTCTATTCACATACTCATTATCTGAATCATCACTGAAGATTTCTGCTTCTGGATCTATCAGAGGTCCATCTGTCCATTTTTTATACCAATCCATAGGCGTCATAGGTTTTGGATACTGGCCTGTTTCAAGCTTTCCATTAAAATGTATCGCTTCTCTTTTAGATCTTAATGGATGATCATCAGGCAAGAATCGTCGATGTCGAAGATAAATATTTTTGTTGAGATTCTTACTATAGATTGATCTCAACCAATCACCATAATGTGGACAAGCTTTATAACCTTTAGTAGATATTCCTGCATCATGGAAAATGATAAAAATATAATTAGATTAAATCATATTTATTTACATGCATATTGAATAAAAAAATTACATCAATACCTGAACAAACGCCATATCCAGGAAAATCGTGAATAGTCCAAGCCACAATACCATGAACCGTAATATGTCTTTTATGATGCTTTTCGATACATCAATGACATTAATACCTCTCCATAACTCTTGAAGATCGTCAATGAGAGGAGCAAGATATACATTCATATCTTTAACTTGTCTTTTGCTTGGGATTAAAAGTGAAAGCATTAAATGTTCCTTTTTAATGCTAAGATATGGCGGAAGATTGTAGTTTATGACTACCACTGGCCATGTTGACCATTTACTAGATTTCATGGAGAATGGATTAACCCCATCTAATGCAAATCCTAACTTTAGATTCTGTGGATTTTGTGCAAATTCAGGCCATGTAGAATCAATATGCTGAAAAGCAACACTATCATGAGGAATTCTGATTATTCCATCAGTACTTTTGTGATCATGTCCCCAAGTCAAAAGCTTTGATAATTCGGGGCTTTGAAACATATGTCTAATCCGTGGAGCCAATGGAAAATGTCTCAATACCTTTTTTGGGATTTTACCTTCTTCACCCTTATATCGAGGAGATTGACATTTGGGACATGTCAAAGAGTCTGCATATTCACCTCTATATAAAATACAATCGTTAGGACATGCATGTATACATTGATAATCTATACCAAGATTGTTGATTATCTTCTTCATTTCCTCATGTGAGGTAGGAAGAATATTTTGACTTGGTAAAAACTTTTCAGATAATAACCTGTAAGTTTATCAAAAAAAGATATATTAAAAAAGGTAAATAAATAAATATACATATATACATGTAGGTTTTTATTCTTACTTTAGATAAGGTAAGAACAAGAACTTGAATTGAATGGACACTTTTTTTTCGCGCATCTTTTAAAACTATTAATGCATCTTTCAAAATATTTACGCAAAATTTGATTGTTTTGGATGGCATGATACGATTGTTTGTTGTCGAAACAGATACATTACTCCATCCAAAACGATTTTGAAGGTTGAGAATAAGTAAGCTCGCACTTAGTCGTGTCAAACGATTTCCTTCATATACATGCTTTAAACATTCCTCTCGAAGATATTTCTCATTTTTAGAAATATCAATGCTCTCACTGTCATTTTGATACCAATCCTCAATAAAATCTGCCATGCCATCGTCTTCATCATTGTCACACAAATCTTGTACTTTATCGTCTTTTGAATATAGATATTTCAACTTTGCATATTGCACAGGATTAGTTTTGCGTAGCCTCCTCATGGAAGCTTCTGATAAACGAGGTCTTATTGGTAATTGTGAATGCTGTGGACGAATATAATCAACATCATACGTTGGAATCTACACATATAAATACAACACATTAGTATTCCATAAATGAATAAAATTAAACTTCAAATATAAAATTAAGTATATAACTTATTAAATATGGATAGAAAATTTTTATTCTCTTTAGCTAAAAGGTGCTCTTGGAGGTCTACGCCATCCATAATTCAGTAATAGTTCATCACCAGCATGTAATGTAGTAATAGCATTGACAACTATGTATCTTGATACATCTCTACTCATGTATGGTGATTCATGACTATTTTCACGCTCCTCAAATGTGCAATTAGTCCTTGAACTATTATGTAACCCTCGACTACTATTTATTAAACATGCTATATTTCCATGTGTGTAAGGTCTTCCATCAATATATAATCTTTCATTTTCTGCATGTAAAATCCTTCTACTAGTAAGGGATGCTACGTTCAAGCATATTCCATAAGTACTCATGCTTTGAACATAACGTGAAAGTCGATGCCAATCTCCCCATCCATATATAGGACCACAAAATGACATAAGAGTGACTTCAGAGTTCGGGGGCACATACAAATCCTCTACAATAAAGAGACCACGACTAGCATTGGTAATAGTGGATGGAGCAATCATATAGCGATTAACCCAAAAGTTGAAAACCTCTCCATCTAAAGGAAGTGGTCCTCTATTCCATCCTCCATATCTTCTTCTATCATATGTTTGTACTAAAGAACGATCACGAGCTGGCAATGGATAATCTCCAGCCGTTTCATTCTCTAAACCAGGAGGTAGAGGATTTCTAGAAACCTCTGCTTGTAATTGATGAACAGCAAGTCCATGACGTGTACGAGGTATATTATCATTATGAGAAAAATCATCATCATCATCATCATCGAGCAAGTATTCTTGTATATCAACAATAATTTGATTTTATATATGGTTTTTAAATAAAATAATGACATTAATATATATAGAAAATACATACCCAAGCATTATCACGTTGACTAGGTGATGGTGCACGCTCAAAAGTACCATACTCTGCCTCATGTTCAATACATTCCAATCGTGGTCTTCGATACGTGCCATAACAAGAGTTACACCAACATATAATATGCTCTTCATAGTAAAATTCATCATAATTCCTATTGGAGGACACATGTGAAGTCGTTGCATGGGTAGGAGGTGGTGGAGTACCCTCTGATTGATCAGAATCTGCACATAATAAGAAACATAAAAAAAAATATAAGTTATGTATCCATCAAATATATTTAAAATTAAATATTTCATATACTTACAGTATAAAGTCGTTGCACGAAGAGGAGACGGTGGTGGAGTTCCATCTGATTGATCAAAATCTACAAATAATGATATTTGATATTAATAATTTGATTATCTACATAAACAAAAAATTCACATATACATATTTACACATACACACATATTCACATATACACATTTACACATACACACATACTCACATATACACAACTACATATTATTGTGGGATAAATGCATGTATTTTGTATGAATGAGTGTATATGCATGCATGTGTGTGTACGTATATATGTGGATATGTATATGTATGTTTATGTTATATGTATGTATATGTGTATATGTATACATATATGCATGCATATATGTTTGCATGTATATGTGTATGTGGGTATGTGTATGTGTATGTGTATGTGTGTGTATATATGTGTATGTATTCTGACTTTTTTTTCTGTTTGAGATTAAATTAACAGGAGATATTGTATGGTCGAAAAAAATAAGAGGCGAGCTAGCATACCACCTGAGTCGTGGAAGTTTTTTCGTAGACAGCTACGTCTTCAGGAGTCATTTCCTCAGCAGAAGGTACACAAATTAATAGTTTATATTAATAATTTTTATATATTTTAGTAATTTTTTACATTTAATTTATGTATTTTTTTTCTTGAATAAATAGGCTGCTGCAAAGAAGAGAGTGGAGTCGGGCCACACATCGCACCTAGGCCAAATGGGCCATAATGGTTTTGTAGCTACGTTTGTAAGTATATGTGTTATTGTGAGTATATTTTTTATTTTAGTTAAAATGCAAGCAACTAATGTTTTTTATTTGTTTCATTGCAGCGGAAGGATTATGGCCGATATCCTACGAAACAGGAGATCGAGTATGCTACACATTTTGGATATCGGCGTTTGAGCGAGTATATGCAAGATCATCCTGATGCCTTTGTGAGTATTTTTAAATTTTTGTTTTTACGAGTGTTTTAATTATTTTATTTATTTATGTTTGTTATATGTAATACAGGAGTATTATGGAGAGACAAATATGGATGAGGTGGAGAGACAGCCACAGGAGGACGATCTCAATTGTCACAGGGTGATCATGACGATGAGGATGAGGATGATCAGAATGATCATGATATTGCTGATGATGATGATTAGGATTTTAGTTGATTATGACATTGGATTATATGTATTTACATTGATATATATATATATATATATATATATATATATATATATATATATATATATATATATATATATATATATATATATATATATATATATATATATATATATATATATATATATATATATATATATTATTTTAGTTATGTTTTGAATTGTGTGTATGGTATTAAGTAATGAAGAGTTTTGTTCTATTGATTGTTATTATTGTTTATATTAGGCATGTGTTTTAATACTTTAATTATGTATGTGTGTGTATATGTATGTATGTGCATGTGCATGTGTATGTATATGTATGTATGTGCACGTGCATGTATAAGTGTATATGTGTGTATGAGTATGTGCATATGCATGTGTATGTACGTATGTGTATATGTATATGCATGTATATGTATAACTCTATGTGTATATGTGTGTATGTGCATGTATATGTATATATGTAGGTATGTGCATGTGTGTGCATGTGTACATGTGTATATGTGTTTTAATACTTTAATTATATAATTCATTCATATGTGTGTACCTAAGTGTATATGTATGTGTGTGTATATGTATGTATGTGCATGTGTATGTGTGTGTATATGTATGTATGTGCATGTGCATGTATAAGTGTATATGTATGTATCAATATGTGCATGTTCTTGTGTATGTGTGTGTATATGTATATGCATGTATATGTATAACTCTATGTGTATGTGTGTGTATGTGCATGTATATGTGTATATGTAGGTATATGCATGTGTGTGTGCATGTGTATATGTGTTTTAATACTTTAATTATATAATTCATTCATATGTGTGTACCTAAGAGTATATGTATGTGTGTGTATATGTATGTATGTGCATGTGTATGTGTGTGTATAATATGTATGTATGTGCATGTGCATGTATAAATGTATATGTGTGTATGAGTATGTACATGTTCTTGTGTATGTGTGTGTATATGTATATGCATGTATATGTATGTGTGTGTACATGTATATGCATGTATATGTATATGTGTGTATATGTATATGTATATGTATATGTATATGTATATGTATATGTATATGTATATGTATATGTATATGTATATGTATATGTATATGTATATGTATATGTATATGTATATATGTATATGTATATGCATGTGTATATATATGCATGTGTATATGTATGAAACATGCATGTGTATGTGGATGTGCATATACATGTATTTGCATATATGTTAATGTGTGTATGTGTGTGTGTGTATGTATATATATATATATATATATATTTATATACAATAATGTATGCATGGACGTCTTTTTATGTGGTTGTAGGAATGTTTGTGCATATGCATGTGTATATGTGTGTATGTCTAAGTGTATGTGCACATGTATCTATGTGTATATATGTGTGTGTATGTGCATGTGTATATATGTATATGTGTGAAAGTGCATTTTCATCATGTATAAGTGTATGAGTGCATATCAATAAGTGTGAGTATGCTATGTAATGAAAATAACACAATTCAAATGATCTACAAAGAATAGAAATTGTACTTACAATTGTTAGCCATACTTTTTGCTTGGTTAGCTTCTTGAATAACCTGCAATAAAGAGAGAAAGAAAAGAGAGAGAGAGAGAGAGAGATCTAGAGAGAGAGATCTAGAGAGAGAGATCTATAGAGAGAGAGAGATCTAGACATAGAGAGATCTAGAGAGAGAGAGAGAATTCAAAGAGAGAAAGATGTAGAAAGAGAGAAACAAAGACAGAGGGAGACAATAAGAGAGAGCTTAGGCAAAACAACAATTCTGCATATACTTGCTTCAGCTTGTAAGCACAGCGCAATTACGAACGTTGGAGAGCTCTTCGATCGGATGCATGAAAATGCCGATCGCAGAGCCTCCAACGTTTTAATTTTTGTTTGTCAACAGATCGTCGTGTAAGCGATGCTATTCATCGTCGAATAGGGGAAAATTTTACCGTCGCTTATGCGACGGCAACTAACGTCGCCTATGCGACGCAAAAAGGCATCGCTTATGGGACGCTTTTAAATTGCGTCGTTTTAGTGACGTTTTATGGGAACGTCGCAATCCCATCGCGTCACAAGTCACAAATACCGTCGTTTTTTGCGTCGTTTAATCGACGGTCGGCACGCGACGCTAATTACGATGCAAGTTGCAATTTTATAGCGACGAAATTCTGTCGCCTTTACCGTCGCTATACGCCCGTATTTCTTGTAGTGACTCCATGCGAATACATCTCTATATTCTCTTAGCAAGGCTACCAACTTTTGCTTCTCATCTTCACTTAGGTCGTGTCGTATATACGTGCATCGTTCTTCACCTTCCTCTATGGTCACAATGATTCTCTTAGTTTTCTCTTTGTTATCATATGCCTCTCTTGCTTGTGCTTCACGTTTAGCCATCCTTATCATGACTCTCCTATCTTCTACTTCATATTTCTTGAAAATTTCAGGGACCTCAAACAACAATTCTTCCTCTACAGGTGTGGCTTCTCTCTTTTTTCTTTTCTTGTCTTCACTCTTGGTGGTTATCTGGGTGGTTAATCTCACATCATTAATAATTTCTTCGTGTCTCTAAGGGTGAGCTTCTACTCATAGAAATATTCCTCATCTGATGCAAAAGGTGGGTCCATAATAATTGACTCTAGATCAGAGTCACTAGTTTGCATCCTTGAATGCATCAGTGCTAGGTTTGCATTCTTCAATAACGGAATCACATATGATTGGTTCTATTGTGAAGACTGAAATTTCATAGCCATCCTCGTCACAGTGGGGTGTCCATTGTTCTTCATTGATGGCTACATCCATGGTTGCTAAAGTTACATATAGTAAAAGTAAGCTCAAACTCTATACCACAAATGGTGAGAGTTAACCCCAATCCTATACTACTTGCAATTGCCTTAGGAAGGGTCTTCCTAGAATCATCTCGTAGGCTTGATTTTTGCTAAAGTCACATATAGCAAAAGTATGCTCAAACTCTATACCACAAGTGGTAAGAGTTATCCCTTCTAGTAGTTCTAAAGGTCTCTCAATGTGACCATCGGACATCTGCAACTTCATTCTTGTTGGCCTCAGTGCTAGCTTGCCCCAATGCTTCCATAGGGAAGTGGTAGCAATTGCAACTCCTGCACCTAAGTCCAAAATTGCCTTGGTGGTGTAACCTTGATGAGTAATGGGAACATAGGTGTTTCCTTCTTCTCCTTCACCCATGTCTCCTATCTTGTCCAAAGGTATTTTCGGCACTGTTCTGAGATCCTACCTAGGAACGAGGTTTTGCTACTTCTGACACTTGGTTGGCTATGTGTTTCCACAATTCTGGCTTAACCTTGAGTAGCTTCTCTAAAGTGAGATTGCACTGCACTTTGGTGTTTTTCTCTACCTCCATATTCCTAGGTATGACTGAATTTTCCTTTCTTACTAGGACCGTGGGTGCGCACATATAGGTGGACTTTGCTTCCCATGGGCTCATGCAATGAGGCAACTCCTGCAAAGAATTAGACTCGAAGTCTAACCGTTCACTTGAGGGGCATCGTCTTGTTCTCCATAGATGGAGGGAACGTCTTATGGGAATTGTTCATGTAAGTCATCCTCAAGTTCAATAGAAGGAGGATTTTCTCTCTCTTTTGCCCATTTCTCTTCTTGAATTTCACTTAGAAATTCTTGGGAATATCGATTCATAGAACAAGTGGTGTCTGGTTCAGTGGAATTAGGCACATAAGCATCCTTGGGGAGGAGTGCTCATTCTTCCATTGGCCTTGTCCTTACCTTGAGAGGAGGTGTCCTTTTCAGCCTCCATCTATCTAGTAGTCCATCAAAATGTCGTTGAGTGCTGGCTGAACTAGAGCAGTTAAAGAGGCGACTATCTTCAAACATGGTTTAAGCCAATTCCACCATGTTAGCACCCTTCTTGCATTCTAGCCGGATAAGCTTTAAGCATCATGTCTATGTCCTTGGGAGTGGGACTTGGTAAGAGTGATCCTACTCTAGGTTGTGATAGGATTGTGTGAGGTGATTTAGAAGGTGGTGGGTTAGAGGGTGATGGGAATGGGTGTAGTGGAGTTGTGTGAGAGTGTGTTTGAGATATGAGTTCAATTATCTTGGCTTTTGTTTCTCTCAGGCTTTCCTCAAGTTCGCTCATCTTCCTTGCCCATTGCCTTTTCGTTCTCTCTCCACTATCCTTCCAAGCTCTTGACCTCTTCTTAGCTAGGCTCTGAGTCTCACTAACCTCAAAACTCTTTTCCTGGCATAATTTATGGTTTTGCTTAATTGCCTGAGCCCTCGTGATGACTTGCACTATGGTAGTGGATGTCACACTTCTCGTAGACTCTACCACTAACCCAATAATGTTGATATGCATGATTTTTGGCATATTGTTGGGGTTCTTAGGACAATCTCATAACAAGTGCTCCTTCCCACAATCTGGAAAAAAACCTTGAATTGTCATAGATTGGGTTTGTGTAGGTGCAGGCATAGGGCAATCTCGAATGAGGTGATCTCCTTGACATCAGTAGCATGGTCCTCTAAGAAATGGGGGTCTTATCTGCCTAGGTTGAGGTCTACAGTTTGGGTTTGCATACATGACATTTGCGTACTCTTCCTCCCAACTAGGTTCACTTGGATCTTCATAATAATATGACTCATTATGCTCAGATGACTCCATGTAGTAAGCATGTGGGCTATCAATATGAGTAGAGTCAAAACTATGATCACTTGGGTCACTTTTTGAAAGTAATGGTGTTACTCGCACTAAGGCTCTATTCAGATTTTCTTCTGCAGCTACATACTTCACTGAAATCACATTGGCTGGAGGAGGGCATTGCCGTGCTAGAAATGGTTGAGGTCTTTCCTACCCTTGATAGGTCAGCTGATAGGGTTACTGGGGCCTACCATACTAATATTATGGGTACTAATTGTGGTATTTTCCTTGTTGTGGATACGGCTGAGGATAATTTTGACTAACAACTTGTTTATTATACGGGCAATCTTGCACAGTGTGGTTGGTATATCTCCTTTCTATGGTACAGTATTAGCTATTAGGGTTCACTTGGGGTTGAGCCATGATATGGCACACATTAGCCATATGGTCTCCTCCATAAGTATAGCATTGTTTTCCAGGGGAAACTCTAGGAATCTGCTTGCTAGAGACTCCTAATTTTTGAGCTAGCTTCTCTACCAGATCCTCAATTGACGTGGATTGTGTGGAAGCGAGGCTAATACAACTATCTGAATTTTTATAGATCTTTGAAAACTCTAATTCTTCCCCTAGATTATCCTCGATGTCTATGAACATGCGTACACACTCTTCTATGGATCTAGGGTCCTTCAAGTACACATACGATCTCAATTTGGTACTTAACAATCCATCTAGAAATAAGGACACTTGTTTGGCTATAGTGGGTAACTCTGGAATAAAGTATCTCTTTAAATATTGTCTAAACCTCCTTCCTGTGAGCCTTACTATCTCTTGAGGTGTTTTCTTGAAGCTGTATATCAAGGAGGATGTGTTATGCCTAATACCACTCTTAGAAAACTCAGTGATGAATGCTTCAAGAAGTTGATCTATATTTTTGAATTGACCTTGGTGAAGCGGTTTGAAACCAAGTCAATGTGGTGTTCTTGAGAGTTAGGCCAAAAGCATTGTATTGAGTGAAAAAGTCTTCAACTTGTTCAACTCTCAAAACTTGCCTAAACTCTGCTACATGGTCATACGGGTCTCCTGTGCCATCAAAGTAATTCTTCATGGACTTAACCAATTGTGTAGGCCTCAAGGTCCTAGTGTGTTCTCTATGCCTTGGCAGAGGGAAATCATCTGCATTTCTTTGATTCCTTGGGTCCCTATGTCTCTCATTTTCCATCCTATCCATCTCTGTTCTTGTTCTTTCTCTTCCTAGGGGGTTAGCAAAGCTCACCTTGGGTCTATCTCTACTCCTCTCTCTTTGAGTTCCATGAGCTTGGAGGTTCCAACTCCATGGTGACCATCAGGGACACTGGATCGTGGTTGGGGAAAAACAAGTTCACCCTTCCAAGTGTAGGTGTGTCTTCCATGCTCTGAGACCACAAAGATCCTCTTTGATGCATTATCTAGGTAGGTCACTTTGCCTAAGCTACCAGGACCTTTGAATTCATAGATGGTAAGTGCTCCCAGTTCATTAGGCTACTGAGGTTTATACCTCCAAAAAAGCCTCATCCGTCTCTCAATTCAAGATCAAAACTATGCTCCTATTGTCTTGGGGAACCCACTCTGGAGTGATTATTCTAGTCAAAACTGACTTGCTTCGAGGGGTTTTTGGCTCTTTTCCTCACCTATTTTGATCTCTGAGATTATGTTGCCAAATTCATCCGTCCTTTCTGGTTGGCTAGTGGCCACATACATTGTTCCTTCTATATCTATGTAGGAACCATTTTTGAACTTCACTAGAGGGTGTTCTAGTCCAATGGGTTGATCTGGGTTTTTGATTTGTACAACAGATCTCCTAAGACCGTCCTCATAGATGCGTGCACCTAATTGGTTGGTCTTGATATATTTTAGTTGAGTCTTGTAAGGACCCTCTAGTTTTTCTAGGTACGCTACTCCTCAGCTACCTACAGGTCTTTCCAAGCTATAAGACATCTCAGAGTCACTTGTTTTTGAACTTAGAACATATGGGTAGTCACTCAACTGTTGGGCCCAAGACCTAGCAATATGATTGACACTAGCTTTGAATGATCTAGTACTTCGATGGTCTCTCCCTAGGTGTCTTCCTGATCTCAAGTTCATATGCCCTCTTGATTATCAATGATCCTTGTACAACCACATCGCTGATTCTTTGATACCAATCACTTGTTGCTTTAATTTTCCTTTGTATGTGTTTTCTTGTCTTTAGTTAAGCGTCGTCAGGAGCACTTAAGTGTGTTGTACTTGATCTTCTTCGTCCACTTAGTTTAAGTTCTTTTCCCTTAGGTTATCCTATGACTCCAATTTAACCTATTCTTAGACTTAAGAAATTAGAGGCTCTTAGAACTTGAGTGTTCCTATCGTACCCCTAGTCAATCAGAACATCTACATGCACTTAGCCTAAGCTAGGAATGGGCTGAGGGGGTGAGAGATTTTCCAACCTCAAGTAGCTTCTCCTTGCTGCACTCATATGATCAATATGCTCGTTCCCAAGCTTGCATACACTAGCACCTTACTCTCATCTCTCCAAGAGCTCTCAATGATCCTGTAAAAGTTCCAAGTTTAGCTCAAATTTTTACCTTCAATTGATAGACAATTTGATTCAAAAACTCTTAAACACCCTTTTCCCCCCTTTTTTTATTGCCAAAAGATTTCCTCTAGAGCTCCCTTGGTGTACCTACCCCACAGAGGGTCAACTTCAAATTAACATATCTGAAAAGCAATGCATTATTCTTACAAAAAATTTCCTCTAGAGCTCCCTTGGTCTACCTACACCACCGAGAGTTTATGGAAAAAATGATTAGGCCTTGTTGCCGGATTGTGCATGATATGCTCCTTTGTGCTTGCCTGCTCTTCTTACAACTTGTAAGCCAACAACAACACTCTATACCTTCAAGACATGGTGCAAATCTATATACCAACATGAACAATTAGTGCAACCCATGGACTCCATCATATTTTAATTTGAGCCTAGTGCCTTTTCTAGCTTTCTGCTATGTGTGGGTGAATGATTTCTTTTTTAGGTCTTCCCAAATAGTTGTTTTTTGTCTATATTGTCAAGGAAATGTTCTACTAGCACTAAAGGGTGGAGATGACACAAACACCTAGTGAGGATTACATAAGGTCTAGTTTTCCAAACAATTTTTTTGAGATTTGAATGTGTAAAGTAGGTTTCAAGGGGTGTTCCCAAGATGGTGCTACTTTGAAATTTAATAAGTGTTAAGAAACTCATACTCCACTCTAATAGGTTGTTTTCCACTCATTGTCCTTGATATATTTGCTTGCAAGTGTGTTCATCCTTTTTTAACCAAAAATTCAGGGATGAAATATAGCAAAAGGAAGAACCAAGACATAATGCAACTAATGTTACAAGACTTTTTCATGATGTGCAAAAGGTTCTAGTGATAGATGGAGAATTTAAAATGTATTTCTAGAAGGTGTGTCACTCTAGCACAATGGTGAGTACCAACGTGAGGAGATACACCTCATAAATGTCAATCCGTGGAGACGTGAGGACCGGTATGAAGACCGCGAGCAAGTGATGGCACAAGTGCGTGAGTGAAAGCACACAAGCATGCACACACATACACACACACGTGCACAAGGTAAGAGCAAAGAGTGGAACAATGGAAAGCTTCGATTACCAAAGAGTTCTCTTACAAAACTGAAATCTACAACAAGCTACCCCAAAAATGAGCTCTCCAGCCCTTTTTATAGTTTTTGAGTGGTTTTGGCCCTGTCCAGACCTAGTGTCCGGCCTAGTTAAAAAATAGGTTCCAGGGCTTATTTGGGGGCTCAAACGGAGTCTAAAAATTATGAAAATTGGTAGGATGGTAGATTTAATACTCCTCAAGCTCGAGGACTCCTCGGCTTGAACAAATTGGAGTTACAAAAATGGAAAATGGTATTTACAATGGTTTTTAGTGATAAAAATCACTATTTTTGTAGGGATTTCTTCTGAAAATTTGACAGGTGCTTCTTGGAGCTCCCTACTTGCTCCTTCTTCTTGTGTGTCTACTTCCTTGATGTGCTTCCATGCTGTGTCCTTGACCTTGAGCTTCAACACTCCCCCCCTTCTTGAGTCTGTCGTCCCTGACAGACCCTTGTTGTCGTGGTTGTTCCATGTAGTACATTGAGAGGTAGTGTCCGTTACGTTCAACAGGGGCGATCCCTCTTCCCAATGTATCCTGGTCATTTGTCTGGGTCTTCACTTTGCCACTGTTATCTCTTGCAGTTTGTAGTCCCTTTGTACGTACTTCTGCCTTATACTCCATCTGGGTGGTGCATTTGTAAGTTTTCCAAAACTGCTAGCTGCTCAAAGGAGGTGGTCAATGTTGATCGGGAGCAACTCTCGGTGGTGGATGGCTTCCCTGCTCTTGTTGTTGTCATCTTGATGTCGTCTGGGTCTTCCAAAGATGGCTTTTCATAGTTTTCATGCCAAGTACTTGTAACCCATAATGAATGGTGGGTAAGTGCATTAGTGCATGGGTTGAACAAAATATGTGCCTTGTGCATGGCCTTGTAATGTGGCCCTACATATGCGTACTTGGAAAATGCATGGCAAGAAGTATGGTGCAAGAGATTGGGTCTTGAGCTAAGTGCTCAAGGGTATGCTGACGAAGAGGTTTCCTAATCTATCATGGTTATAGTGTTGTTGAAACATACACGTCTTACCATGGTGAAGGGTCCGTTGATCTTCATCTCTTCGTGTTGTGGTTCCCTCATGGTGTTTGACCGTCGGCTTGTCCTTTTTGTTGAGGGATGTCCTTGCTGGAAGTTCGCTGATGAGCATTTTCAAGCACATAGTCTTCTCTTTTTTTTTTTCTTTTTTTTTTGGAACAATGGTGGCCGCAAAAAAGAATAAAGAGGTTAGTATCAATAACATATTTTGCCTGTGAAAATTGTGTCTCATGTGCCTGGGATTTCTCAATTGTGTCTATGCACGGCCCTGTAAGGTGGCCCTATATTGATGCATACTTTGGAAATGCATGACCTGAATGGTGCAAACGACAAGGTTATGCCAAAGGCACATGGTTGCTGCTGGTCGAGGCTTTTGATGTTACTTGTATACTTGATGAATTCTTTGATTGGAGGTGTCTATCGGATCTCGAAATGATGTAATCCTCCTGATTGGAACCCATTTTGGAATAGGGTTTGGTACTGTAGAGATCACCGCAGGCCAGTTCTTCTTTGGATGCAGTCCAAACTTTGGTATCCAGTGTGGTTGGCCCCTTGGTTCTGTGGATGTTGCTTGTGCTTTTGGCTTCCAAACCCATATCCTGGGTGAGTGCCTGCTTATTTTTGTAGAAGGGTTGAGTTTATCTTCTTTTGGTCTTTGTGCTCTGTTCCTACCCTTTGCTTTCCTTGGCTTCTTTGTTGAGGCCTTTCGCATGGTGGGGAGCATAGGCCTTTGTACGTGTAAGAGCTTCTTGGGTACCCACATCTGTAATCGCCCTTGTTGAGCTGTAGCTAATTTTTTAGGCACCCAAATTTGTACCTGATTGTGGTCGGCCTTCATTGATAGCTTCGGTACCCAAATTTGATGGATTCTTTGTGCTTGACCCTGTCGTAGGTGCTTGGTCCTTCTGTTGTCATGGTCGATCTGGTTGGGTGGGAGTCTTTGAGGTAACATCGATGGTGGTACTCCTTTCTTTACCCAGATCTGTGTCATGCCCAACACTTCTTTCTTCTTGAGGGCTCGTTGTCTATTTGATAGACTGGCTGTCTTGCACTGTTTGGCTTGCTTCTGAAGTTGAGCTCCTGTGGATGCTTTGCTCTTTAAAAAACAAGAAGAAGGTTCATCTTGCCTTTGCGACTGTCCTCCCGTGATTGCGTCCGTTTGGATCATAGAGCTTTTGACATCTACAACATCTTGTTCGAGAAGATTAGCCTCAGAGGAACAAAGAGAGTGTGTGGTGTCAGTTTCAGTGGGCATGCGATTCTCCAATTCTAATGTAATGCATTGATTATATACCCACACTTGAAGAAGTTGACTTCTTAGGTTCAAGTTGACAGCATGGTCGTAAATCCAATCTTGACCCAAGACAAGTGGTTCTGTGAGGTCCTCATCATGACACACTAGCATTTTGACTTTTATTGGAACATCTTGAAGGTAGATGGGAAGTTCCACCTCGCCCAAACAGGGTGTTTCCACGCCTCCTAATCCTATGAGATAGGCTTCTATGGGCTTGATGTCCAAATGCAAGTCTTGGCAGTATGAAAGTCTAACTGCACTAGTTGCTGCTCCTGAGTCAACCAATGCTCTCACAGTCCTTACACTCTTTCCTTGTCCTACCTCTATAGTCACAAAGGGCCGTCGATCAATTATTCGAGAAGTAGTTATGCCCGATTTTTGGCACATGTCCATGTGATATTTTGGAGCTTTTGTGTTGACATCTAGGCCTAGCCGCCGTAACTTATTTCTTCTGATGCGCTCTCTAGCCTCTGCTTGTGCTTCTTCTCTAACCCTTAACTCTTCTTCTTTTCGCTTCTTAGCAGTGTTGAGTCTCATGAGCATTTCCTCTGTAAGAGGTTCTTGATATAATTTGACTCGGCATCCACTAATATAGTTTGTTAAGATATCACCTTCTAAAGTGGCCAATTGAACTGCACCGCTAGTGGAGAGTCTATTAATGATCATGGGTCCATATCCTCGTTTCTCCAATTTGCGGGCATGTTGCTTTAGCGTATAAACCAGCACTAGATCTCCTTCCTTCAATCCTTTATCCTTTACATGGGCATCAAAGTATGCCTTTTGCCTTTTCTTTGCAGCATAAATGCCTGCTGCTGCCCGTAGCCTCGTCTCACCTAAGCGTTCTAGATCAAAGATCCTGGAAGACAACTCATGTCCATTCCACTCATGCTCTTGTGCTACTTTCAAGGCTGGGATTAAGAAGTCCAATGGTAGCACGACATTCTGTCCAAAGACCATCTGAAATGGGGTGGCATTGAGTACCGTTTTGTAGGCAACTCGGTATGCCCAAACAGCATGATGAAGTTGTTTGTCCCAATCAGAGCGTTTATTATTTACAAGTTTCGTCAATACGTTACATAGGATCTTATTCGTGCTCTCGGCCTGTCCGTTGGCTTGTGGGTGATAAGGGGCAGACTTCTTGTGTATCACCATGAATTCTTGAAGGAGATGTTCAATGACCTCATTCAAGAAGTGCGTACCTCTATCACTAACCAACTCTATTGGTAACCCATATCTGGTGAACACATTTTCGAATAAGAACTTAGCCGTCGTTTGAGCATCATTCTTTGTCGTGGCTTTTACTTCCACCCATTTGGTAAGGTAATCAGTGGCTACAATAATGTATTCTGCATGGGAGTTTCTAGCTGGGGGGTTAATAGGACCAACAAAGTCTATGCCCCGCTTCGAAAATGCACGTCCTCCCATCATTGGCCTTAAAGGCATCTCGTCTTTTCTTATCGGATATTGGGCACGTTGGCATGTGTCACATTTCTTCACATAAGTATGTGCATCCATATGAAGAGTGGGCCACCAAAGTCCTGAGAATAGAATGGTCTTAATTACTCTGGCAGGCCCAAAGTGTCCACCTGCAGCACCGCTGTGTGCAGTTTCTAAGACTTTCAAATAGTCTGATTCATGAACGCACAGTCTTAGGTAACCATCCTTGCCTCTTCGATATAGGTTGTCTCCTACTAAGGCATAGTCTTGAGCCTCTTGCTCCATGCTCCGTTTTCTTGCAAGACTAGCCTGATTGGGTAATGTTCTCGATCTCATGAACTCAACCAATGGAGCACTCCAGTCTGGGATTAATGACACATGATAAAGAGTGGCATGCTCCACTGGGGGTCTCTTCTGGCACACTGGACAATTCTGGATCCACTCCTGTATTTCTTTGTCCATGCTAGGCCAATACACTCCTAAACGTTTTAGATTCTGCAATGTTCGTTGTTTAGACTAGTGATTTCCTAGCAATCCCTCATGGGCTTGTTGCATCCAACTAGTATGTTTGTCGTCCTCAACACAACAAGCTAATACGCCCTCGATATCTTGCTTGTACATACTTCCGGCCAATATTTGATACTTTTGTGATCTGACAATTTCTTCTTTGCTTGTTTTCACATTTTTATTTGCAGGCCCAAAGGTTAGGACTGGTACCAACTTATTTGCCCATTTAGGAACAACTTCTAAATTGAACAGATAAGCATCTGGCAGTTCATCAGACACTCCTTGCGGTGGCTCTCCTGAAGTGATGCGAGAAAGATGGTCTGCCCTAAGATGGGTTCTACCTTTCCTGACAACAACTTCAAAGTCGTATTCCATTAGTAAGAGGAACCATCTCACTAAGCGGCCTGTATTGCAAGGTTTATTGACCAAATATAGTAAAGCTTGATGATCAGTGAAAAACTTGAACTTATTGGCCAATAGATAGTGTCTAAACTTCTTCACGGCATATACCATACCTAAACCTTCTCTCTCCGTTGTGGTATAATTTCGTTCAGCTGCATTTAATTGCCTACTAGCATATGCTATCGGCAAATCTAGGTTTCCTTCACCTGTGGGTTGTGCTAGCACACATCCTATTGCATGATTGGAGGCATCTACATGGACATGAAAGGGTTTGCTCCAATCCGGAGTAGTCAATATTGGTGCTGTGCACAAACGTCTTTTCAGCTCGTTGAAGGAATTCTCGCATTCCTCGTTCCACTCAAAATTTGTTAACAACCCATAAAGAGGTTTAGCTATGATGGCATACATGTGGATAAACCTACGGTAATATCCACAATGGCCCATAAAGGCCTGTACCTCTTTAACATTCCTTGGTCTTGGCAACTCTGCTATCGCTCTTACCTTGTCTTCATCTGTTGAAATTCCATTCTTAGAAACAATGTGACCTAAGATTTTACCTTGTCGTACCATGAACACACACTTCTCTGGGTTCAGACACACTCGATAATCTCTACACTTGTTGAAGATTTGTCTGAGCTCAAGGATGTGGTAACTTCTTTGTTGGGAATGCGCACATAAATCGTCCACATATACTTCTAAGCTCTTCCGCAAGAACTCTTTGAAGACATGACACATGAGCCTTTGGAATGTTGCAGGTGCGTTGCTGAGCCCAAATGGCATCACACGAAATGCAAAAATTCCCCATTCTGTGGCAAAGGCCGTTTTGTGTTGATCTTCGGGGGCAATGGCTACTTGGTTGTAACCTGAAAATCCATCAAGGAAGCTATAAACTTCCTTGCCTGCAACACGCTCCAATAGATGTTCGGTGATTGGAAGTGGATAACTATCTCTGATCATAGCGGCATTAACTTTTTTAAGGTTAATGCACACTCGCAACTTTCCGTTCTTCTTGGGCACCACTACAATGGGGGACACCCATTCCGTATGTTCAATCTCATAGATGAATCCAGCTTCAATCAGCCTGTCAATTTCCTCCTTTATTTTGGCTGCATAATTGTCATTATATGTGTAGGGTTTTTGTTTGGTGGGCTTGGCATCAGCGGTCATCGGAATCGTATGAGAGCAAATCTTTGGATCTACTCCTTTCAAGTCTCTATAGTGCCATGCGAACACATCCCTATATTCCCTTAATAGAGCTACAAGCTCTGCTTCTTCTTTTGCACTTAGGTCATCTCCTATGTACGTACATCGTTCTTCGTTCCCTTCAATGGTCACTACAATTTTTTTGGTCTTTTCTTTATTGTCATATGCTTCTCCTATAATGGCCTCTCTCTTAGGCATTCGTACCAAAATTTTTCGGTCTTCCACTTCATATTTCTTGAAATTTTCTGGTACTTCAAACAATGATTCTTCCTCTTCTTGTTTCACTGCTTTTCTTTTCTTTTTCTTTTGACCTCCTTCACTTCCTTCCTTTGAATTTATCGTTTTAATACTCGTGAGGGGTTCTTCTTCTTTTTGGGTTAACCCTCCTATGTCTTCTAAATAGTGTTCCTCTGAGTCAAAGTAAGTATCCATCACAATGGATTCTAGATCATCGTCATTCTCTTCTTCTTCTATAAACTCATTAGGATCACACTCTTCCAACAGGGGCTGACACATGAACACTGAAATATCATAACCCTCCTCATCACAGTGAGGTGTCCATTGTTCTTCATTGACTGCTATGTCCATGGTAGCTAAGATTTCTGCCCAACCATGAGGCTCAAATTCCTCATCTGGAAATATCATCGGTGTGTAGGCTGGGTCTTTTATTGGTCTATCTCCTGGGGGAGTTCCTTCTTCTCTCGCTTTTAGGCGCTTTTCCTCTTCCTCTGCGACCTTGCACATCCACAAGTGAGTATCTTCATGCAGCCATGATGGATCAGGTGAACTTCCAGAATGCACGAAGATAGAATCTTCTTTCGCTTTGTGGATAGGATTCCATTGTAGGGGTGGTACATCTCTGAAGGTGTAATCCTTCAAATTGACCTTGGTGGTGACCCCTAAGTGCTGTAAGTACAAGGAGTTGGTTCCCCAATCCTGTACTATTTGCAATTGTCGTAGGAAGGGTCTTCCTAGGATCATCTCGTAGACATTATTTTTCTCAAAGTCACATATAGCAAATGTATGTTCAAACTCTACACCACAAGTGGTTAGAGTTATCCCTTCAAGCAATCCTAGAGGTCTTTCAAAATGACCATCTGCCATTTGAAGCTTCATTCTAGTTGGTCTTAATGTGGGTTTGCCCCATCGCTTCCACAAGGAGGTGGTCGCAATAGCAACACCAGCACCTGAATCTACGATTGCTTTGGTTGTGTAACCGTGATAGGTGATCGGAAGGTAAGTGTTACCTTCTTCACCTTCACTCATGTCTCCTATCTTGTCGAGAGGTATCTCTGGAACTTTTTGCTTAGAGCCTACTTTTGGCATATTGGATTCAAGTTCTGGAACTTGATCCTTCACATGATTCCAGAGCTCAGGTTTTGCTTTGAGCAGCTCTTCCACAGTGAGATGACATTGAACCTTAGTGTTCTTCACAACATCAGTGTTTCTTGGAATCACTGAGTCTTCATTTCTTACCAATATTGTGGGGGCTCTGATCTGGATAGATTTAGATTCCCATGGGCCTATGAAATGAGGCAACTCTTGTAAAGAATTAGATTCAAAATCTAATCTTTCATCTTCTTGTTGCTCTGCTTGGTCTCCATAGATAGAAGGGATGTCTTGGGGAAATTGATCATGAAGATCATCAATCTCAGGAATAGGAGGGGAATTACCCTTCTCCTTGGCCCATTTCTCTTCCTGTATTTCCCGCAAGAACTCTTGAGAGTATTGTTGAATTGAAGGAGGTATTCCAGCATCCGTGGAATTAGGAACATAAGCTCCCATTGGTGGTGAGCTTCCTCTTTCAATAACTGGTTGAGCCTGTGGAGGTAAAGAAACTTGTGGTTTGTTTACCAACTGCTCTAATCTTTCTAGTAAGCCTTGGAAATGCAAATCTGGTTTGATAGAGGTTGTCTGATTGAACTTTTGACTAGTCTCAAGTATAGCTTGAGCTTGTTCTACCATTTTCATGCACATTTTCATCCGTTCAATCTCTAAGTCTACTCTAGGGTAACTCTTGTCTAGGTTTGCAGTTGTTGGCCCTTCTTGAAGACGAACCTGGTAGGCCTTGAACATCATGTCCAAGCCTTCTGGGGTTGGATCTGCAAGAACAGACCCTGATTGCGGTCTATTTACAATGGGCGGTGGGGTGGAATGAGGTGGAATGGATGGAGCTTCGGCATGCGAGGGGCTTTGAGATGCAATGTCTTCTATTTTTGTTTTGGCATCTTTTAGGCTTTCTTCTAGCTCGGATAGCTTTTTGTTCCACTTGCGATTAGCCTTCTCTCTGGTATCCTTCCATGTTCGTGGTTTCCTCTTACTAGGTTCTCCTGACTCACTTGACTCCGATTGCTCAGATGGTTTTGCTTGTTGTGCAGCCTGTGCCCTAGTAACTGCCTGTACAGGAGCCACATTATTACTACTTGGACTTGAATCTGCCACTAAGCCTACCACATTGATGGGTGTAACCTTGGGTGCACTAGAGGGGTTTCTCGGACACTCTCTAGGAAGATGTTCCTTGCCACACTCAAGACAAAAACCTTGTATTGTGATGTTTTGTCCTAGTCCCAGAGCAGGTTGGTGGGGGCATTCACGAATGAAATGGTCGCCCTGGAATCTAAAGCATGGTCCTCTAGGGGCTTGTGGTCTTACTTGTCTGAATTGGGGCCTAGGATTTGGATTTGTATACATGACATTGGAGTATTCTGGCCACCAATTTTGTTCCATAGGTGGTGTCTCATATTGGCACTGAGAAATCTCACTTTGCTCAGGTGACTCTATATGGTAAGCATGTGGACTATCTTCATGGACGTAGTCTGAACCATGAGCGTGAAAATCATTTTCTGGTATCAATGGGGTTAGTGGCACCAATGCTCTATTATGGTTCTCCTCCGCCATCGTATATTTAACTGGGATCACATTGGCCGGAGCTGGCGGTTCGTTTCCTAGGACTGGTTGTGGCCTATATGGTGCCTGATATTGCTGCTGGTATTGAGGTTGATATTGTTGTGGCCTATAATATGGCTGTTGGTACTGATTCTGAAACCTACCCTGCTGGTAAGGTTGCTGATAATTTTGTCTAACAGCCTATCTGTTATAGGGACAATCTTGGGCCGTATGATTTGTGTATTTTCTCTCAATGGTGCAATACAGAGCATTCGGGTTTCCTTGGGGTTGAGTCGTCAACGGACAAACATTAGCCATGTGATCTCCTCCACATGTATAACATCGCTTCACTGAGGTGACCCTTGGCATTTGTCTATTTTGAACTCCTAGCTTTTTGGCCACCTGCTCAGCTATCTCATCTATCTCAGTGGAGGCTCTAGAGGTATGACTTGTAGAACTATCAGAGTCCTTATAGAGTTTGGATAGTCCTAACTCCTCACCCAAGTTGTCTTCTATGTCAATGCATATCCGTATACACTCTTCTATGGATCTAGGCTCTTTCAAGTATACATATGACCTTAATTTTGTGCTCAACAGGCCATCTAAAAACAGTGCCACCTGTTTAGCTGATGTGGGTAATTCTGGTACAGGGCATCTTTCCAGGTACTGTCTAAACCTTCTTCCTGCAAGTCGCACTGTTTCTTGGGGTGTCTGCTTGAAGCTGTGGATCAAGGATGATGTGTTATGCCTGATACCACTCTTGGAAAATTCTACAATGAATTCTTCTAGAAGCTGACCTATCTCTCTATAGTTGCGACTGTTTAGAGGTTGAAACCAAGCTAAGGCAATACCCTTAAGAGTCAACCCAAATGCCTCGAACTGGGTGAATAAGTCTTCAACCTGTTCAGCTCTTAGCACTTGTTTGAACTCCGCCACATGATCATAAGGATCTCCAAATCCATAAAAGTAGTTCTTCATTGTCTTAACCACTTGAGAGGGTCTAAGGGTTCTTGAGTGTTCTCGTGGTCTAGGAAATGGGAAATCATGATCATCTCTTTGATGTCTATGAACTCTATGTCTCTCCCTTTCAAGTCTTTCCGTTCCATATCCTGATCTGTCTCTGCCTATAGTGTCTGCAAAGCTTACCTCCGGTCTCTCTCTAGTTCTTTCCCTCTTGGTTTCATGAGCCTTGGATGATCCGGCTCCCTGTAGGCCCTGGGAAACATTAGATCTTGGTGGAGGGAAAATTGCTTCACCTTGCCAAGTGTAAGCATGTCTGTCATGATCTGATACTAAGAATAATTTCTGAGATGTGTGATCTAGATAGACAGCTTTCCCTGGTGTCTCTGGGTCCTTGAATTCATAGATGGTGACTACTGGGCTGGGTTGATCCGGCCTAAACCTCCAAAAGGCTTCCTCCGTTTCTCTATTCACGAATAGTTCTATGCTTTTATTATCTTGAGGAATCCATTCTGGAGTGAGCACTCTGGTTAAGACTGACTTACCTCTAGGGGTCTTGGGTTCTCCTCCTAGGTCTCCTTGCTCTAGGTCTCCTATCTCATTCTCAGGAATGATATTTCCAAACTCATCTGTCCTATCTGGTAAGTTGGTAACCACATACATGGTTCCTTCCTTATCAATGTAAGCACCCTCTTCAAACTTGACCACTGGGTGTTCAAGTCCAAAGGGTTGGTCAGGATTCTTGAGTTGAACCACTGATCGTCTTAGACCATCCTCATAGATGCGAGCACCTAATTGGTTGGTCCGGATATACTCCAATTGGGTCTTATAGGGACCTTCTGGTGTCTGTAAATAGGCAATGCCTGAGCTACGTGTGGGTCTTTCCATGCTAAAAGACATTTCCGAGTCACTGGTTTCTGAACTTCGTGAGTAAGGATAACCACTAAGCTGTTGAGCCCAAGACTTGGCTGTATGGTTGACACTAGCCTCAGATGATCTAATGCTTTGTCTATCCTTGCCTAAGTGTCTGCCAGATCTCAAGTTCATAAGCCTTGGTCTCTAGTCCCAAAGTTCTCTTCTATTGCTCAAAATCCTTTGGAACACCTTGGTTTTCCAATTTTCCTGAGGGTCAACTTCAAAATAGCCTATCTAATAATCCTGTACTCCCCACGAGCTTTCCAACAAAACCAAAATCACAGCAAACGGATTCCGTATGAGAAAATTATGCCAGTTCAGGGTTTTGGGGGTTAAAACAGGGAAACAGGGTCTCTCAGAAAATGCTTCAAATCAGGCGATACATGACATTGTAGGACACGATACTTGATACTTCAGGAACTCGATACACGATACTTGGTATGTATCGCGATACCTGAAATAGGCGATACACGATCTTCAACAAGTATCGTGAGCAAACTCCACGATACACGATCTTTGATAGGTATCGCGATCGCTGTATAACGATACACGATACTTACCTTGTCACGATACACGATAGTTGAGAAATATCGCGATACTTGATGTCCACGATACTCGGGCAAAACGATACTTAGCTCCAGACGATATTTGGAAGAAAACGATACACGATCTTTGACTTAAGCGATACCCGATCTTCGACCGAAACGATACCGATCTCTCATGCAAACGATACACGAGCTATGAACCAAACGATACACGATCGCTGGTGAATATCGCGATCTTTGATTGAAACGATCTTTGACACCAACGATACTCGATACTTGGCTCAAAACGATCGACGATACCTGAATCAAAACGATACGCGATCTTTGGTAAGTATCGCGATCTCTGAGAAGCGATACACGATACTTAAGCCAAACGATACACGATCTTTGATCCAGACGATACACGATCGCTAGTGAGTATCGCGATCTCTGATCAAAACGATCTCTGGACCAAACGATACCGAAAGGAGGGAAATATCGCGATACTCGACCACAGGAGTAAAACGATACTTGCTAAGTATCGCGATACTCGACCGCGGGAACAAAACGATACTTGACCCTTAGACAAGTTTTGGGAAAGATTTTTTCTAAGTTCTGTTTGTACACATGCTCTACTCTTTCCTCTCTCCTCTCCTCACTCTCTGTATCACCCCAAATCACTCCTTTTCACCTCTGTCAGTACCAAGCGATACCTGACGCAGATCGTTTCCCTTTCCAAACTTAGTTTACTGAGAAATTATAGATTAAATGGGTGTTTGCTCACCTTGAGAGCCTCTCTAACTTCTTAGTCACTTCCCCTTGCTCTGTGTAACCCCAGTTTGCTCGATTTCTCACTCACGATCTCTGGCGCAGCTTCCACGATACTCGGTGCAGGTTTGTCTTGTCCGGGGCTATTCACTCAAATTTTTTTGTTATTTTTGGTACTACTTCTTCAACGCCTCTGTTATGCACCCTCTCTAAGCTTCTTGCTCACAACCACAAGTAAAAACAAGGTGAATGTACTCTAAAAAATGGAAAAAACTGAGAAGATGAAGGTGGGTGGAGATGGTGATGATGGTGAAGATGAAGAAGAAGGAAAATTCAGAAACTGAACTGAAAATGATGATTTTTTTACCTTCCAACGTCGCTACTCTACGTCTTACCGTCACACGCTCGTCCTCCAAGCTCTCTCCCCGGCAACGGCGCCAAATTTGGTGTCACTCTAGCACAATGGTGAGTACCAACGTGAGGAGATACACCTCATAAATGTCAATCCGTGGAGACGTGAGGACCGGTATGAAGACCGCGAGCAAGTGATGGCACAAGTGCGTGAGTGAAAGCACACAAGCATGCACACACATACACACACACGCGCACAAGGTAAGAGCAAAGAGTGGAACAATGGAAAGCTTCGATTACCAAAGAGTTCTCTTAAAAAACTGAAATCTACAACAAGCTACCCCAAAAATGAGCTCTCCAGCCCTTTTTATAGTTTTTGAGTGGTTTTGGCCCTGTCCAGACCTAGTGTCCGGCCTAGTTAAAAAATAGGTTCCATGGCTTATTTGGGGGCTCAAACGGAGTCTAAAAATTATGAAAATTGGTAGGATGGTAGATCTAATACTCCTCAAGCTCGAGGACTCCTCGGCTTGAATCAAATTGGAGTTACAAAAATGGAAAATGGTATTTACAATGGTTTTTAGTGATAAAAATCACTATTTTTGTAGGGATTTCTTCTGAAAATTTGACAGGTGCTTCTTGGAGCTCCCTACTTGCTCCTTCTTCTTGTGTGTCTACTTCCTTGATGTGCTTCCATGCTGTGTCCTTGACCTTGAGCTTCAACAAGGTGCTACCTAAATATTTTAATAGCAGATAACATACCCGAATCTTCTCATTTCATCGTGGTATAGCTTTTCTCAACTTGATTCAATGATCCACTTGCATATAACAAAGGACTGAGCCATTAAACCAGAATGCATTGAGCCAGGATGCAACAATAAGAAATTATAAGCATAGACATGTTACACTTATGTGTTCCTCTTTGATGTGAACCTTTTCCTTATACATGGGAACTTTTTACTCTATTGTTGGCTAGACATTTTTTCCCAATGTTACTACATACATGATTCACTCATATGTGGTGGTACTCTATACTTAGGAATTATTATTTAGCTCTTAATTCCATTCAAGTCATCGTTAGTAGAGAGAGCTATTCCAGCCATCCATCTTCTCTGTGTGGCTTCCTGCATTTATGTTCTTTGTGTGTGATTATCATGTGTCCCTTGAACTTCTACATACACTCAATAGTGGTATCAGAGCAGGTTCAAAACCTTATCAAGTTTTGATTTTTTGCATCATAGTGTGCGTGCACTTTTAATAGTGAAAATTGACTTCAAAGCATAAAATAATGAATTTTAGCAGCAAGAAACATTTCGACCAGTTGCATTGGAGTTGCACTGGGCTTTTACCTCCATTTCAAAGCCATTTGTGTACTCAAAATCACCATCAGAGTGATGATTTCTGAGCCAACATTTCAACATTCATTTCAACTTTTGTCGAAGTAAACATTTTGCACATTGTTGTTATTTATTCAAATGGGGGGCAAAAATGACTTGTTTAGCATACTTCAAGATGAAGATAAGCTTGATGGGACCAAATATCCAATGCGTTATTGCATGATGAAGCATGTTCTTGTTGAAAAACAACTTTGGAACATAGAGGCACATGTACTTGGAAGACCCGCAGGTTCTTCTACTTCACAATCTATTGTCAGAGATGGAGCTGCTTCTTCAAGTACAATGGTTCCTCCTTCTCCACCTACATAGGAATAGCTTAGATGGGATGGACAAGATGCTCAAGCTCATGCATTGATTGTACTTTGTATGCGGCTTCACACATTCGGTCATGTTCTACATCAAGAAAGGCATGAGACAGTCTTGCTTCTTTGTATGCCATGCATAATGAAGCATGTGTTGCATACTTGAGGAAGAAACTTTAGGATGTATGTATGGCTGAAAATGAGTCTATGTATGTGTATGTGACATGCATCAAGGACTTGAAAGAGCAATTGGCAAACATAGATGAGATTATTCTGGACGCATCATGCATCTCTACATTGTTGAAAGGATTGCCAAAATCTTTTCCAAGAATTGCCACTACACTCCATTTGGTTGCAAAAGGGAATTCCAATATGTATGCACCTGATGAGTTTGTATCTCTTCTTTTGCAAGAAGAGCAATCTAGAGTGAATATGAGTGGTTTTGATTGAGGGAACACAAGCACTTGCTATCTCACAGAAAGGGAAAAGCAATTATGGTTCAGCTTTGGGTTCATACAAACCAAAGCCTCAACTTTCCTCTTCCACTCATTCCTCTAATGATGCTGATTTTCAAAAGAAGAAGAGATGTAAATATTGCCAAAAGGTTGCTCAAACTATTGATGAGTCTAGAAAGCTTGCTAAGTGCAATGTAAAAAAGAAGGAATCTGGAATGTCTATTGTTGAAAATTCAGCAAATGCAAAGAATGACGAAGCTAACATGGCTCAATATTTTTGGGCATGTGTTGTTACATGTCAATATGATACATCTTTGCATTCTAAATGTATAGTTTTGACTGAGGTTGACTCGGATTGGTTCTTTGAGAGTGGTGCTTCAAAGCACATAACTTCATGCAAAAGGTTTTTTGCATCTTTGAAAGATGCACCCAAAGGAGGACATGTGGTGTGTGCAAATAACGGCTCTCATCCTATCATTGGAGTAGGAGAAATTGAGCTTATAGATACAAATGGAGGTGTGATTCTCTTGAAAAATGTAGTGTATGTGCGTGATATCAAGAAGAACTTAATTTCAATTCCGTTGCTTACCAAAGTTGGACTTCATGTACACTTTGGTGATGATAAGTGAATGGTTCATGATTTCAGCAATGGTGATATTATTGTGATATCCGATACATTATGTAATGGTTTGTATTGCATGGATACATATAAGAGGGCTATTTAAAATGCCTTGTTTGCTCATATTTCTTCCATGGTTAAAATGGAGCTTTGGCATGCTCATTTTGATCACTTAAACTTCAACAGTTTGCTTTACTTGCAAAACAAGGACATAGTTATTGGTCTTCCAACACTTGAGTCCTTTGAAAAGCATGCATGTGAAGGTTTCATTCTTAGAAAAATGCATCGTGCTTCTTTTCTAAAAGATAGTCATATGCACACTACAAAAAAATTACAGCTTGTTCATAGTGATGTATGTGGTCCCATCAGGACTCCATCTTTTGGGAAGCATGTATATTTGTTACCTTCATTGATGATGTTACTCCCCATACATGGGTGTATCCTATGAAAGCAAAGAATGAGGTATTTTCTTGCTTCAAAGCATTTTTAGTTATGGGTAAAATTTTTTCTTCAAGCAAGCTTTTGACTCTATACACGGATCATGGTGGTGAGTACATGTCACAGGAGTTTAAAGTTTTTCTTTGTGAATGATGTATTTCACACCAATTTACAGTGTCATATACACCTCAACAAAATGGTGTTGTGGAGCATAAAAATAGAACTCTCCTTGAAATGGCAGCATGTATCGTTAAAGGAAAGCACCTTCATGACAAGTTTTGGATGGAAGTGGTCATGTGTTCAAAGTGTGTGTTGAATTGCTACCCTACAAAAGCATTGAGAGTCATCACTCCTTATGAGGCCTGGAATGGACATAAGCCTATGGTTAGTCATATGTGCATTTCACAAACTTGATAACAAGGCAAAGAAATGTATATTTGTTGGTTATAGTGCTGAAAATGAAGGATATCATTTGTAACATCCATCGACAAACATAATTATTGTGAGTTTAGATGTGGTATTTGCTATAAATTCAATTTTCCCTCTGATTGAATGCAGAAAATAGCTAATAGTTAGGTCACAAGATGTGTTCAATACACTCATGCTTTTGTTCCAAAATAGCGCAATTGACTATGGCCATATAGACCAGCCAACTCAGGCTCAAAGGGCTGAAAAATTTTAGCGCAATAGAACTGATAATGGAGAAACTTTCTAGCCAACCATGATTGAAAATTTTCAACCTAAATTTGTCAAAACTTCTAGAAATTTCTTGCCAAATATGGCTGAAAATTTGAGTCAAAATATGGGTGAAAATGAGCATGAAGTTCATCCATACATGCTGTACATATTTATGATGTATTGCATAATGAATACATGTCGATCAAGAGTGCATAAACTATGCCAAGGTGGCTGAAACAAACTTTCTAAGAAAAAAAATTGAGTGCACCTTTACTTGGTAGAACAAGATCAAGCTCTCCCCATGCATCAAGTAATTTTGTGGATTATTCTCTTATTGCAGCAACATGTAATGAAGAGCCACTTGCTTTTAAAGCTGCATGTGATAATCCACAATGGATGAGTCCTATGCAATTAGAAATGGATTCCATACATATGAATGGTACTTGGGAGCTATGTGAATTACCAAAAGGAAAAATGACATTGGTACAAAGTGGGTTTACAAGATTCAGAGAAAGTCTGATGGTAGCATTGATGCTACAAAGCTAGATCGATTGGCAAAGGATATGTGCAAGAATATGACATTGACTATAAGGAAACCCTTGCACCTACTTCATGCATGACTACCATTTGTACCATGTTTGCATTGTCTTCCCATCAAGGTTGGAAAGTACATAAGTTGGACATAAAAATAGCCTTTTTGAATGGTGATTTGCAAGAAGAGGTCTATGTGAAATAACCTCATAGATTTGCCATGAAAGGGAAAGAGCATATGGTTTATCACTTGCATAAAGCAAGCTCCATGTGCATGGTATGACAAAATCCATAAGCACTTGATTACTCTTGGCTTCACATGTATGGTCTCAAGCAAGCTCCATGTGCATGGTATAACAAAATCCATAAGCACTTGATTGCTCTTCGCTTCACATGTAGTCCAATTGAAAGCACAGTTTATGTACACAAAGATGGGGCAAAACTTGACATTCTTATGGCTGATTTGCAACATATTTTTTATGTCACTTATCATGGTCTTGTGAGCTACTATCTTGGCATCCAGTTTGTATGTGTTGAGGGGCGATGTGTTATGCATCAAGCAAAGTATGTTGAAAAACTACTTCAGCATTTTGACTTTGAGGATTGCAAACCACTTTCCATACTAGTTGAGACAGGATTTAGGTTCTCGGTTGAGGATTCTAGTGATGCATTTGGCACTTTTCTATATCAGCAAGTTGTGGGATGTCTTATATATGCATGGAACACAAGGCCGGATATACAGTATGCAATTTCCCTATTGAGTCGATTCATGCATAGCCCTGGCACTAAGCATTGGCAAGTATTGAAATGCGTGTTTAGATATCTCAAAGGTACTTTGATCTTAAGTCTCTTTTATGGAAGAGATATTCGACCATGCTTGCATGCTTTTACAGATATTGATTGGGATGGTTGTTATGATACTCGTGTGTGCACTAGTGGTAATTGCTTTTTCCTTGGAGAATCATGCATATCTTGGTTGAGTAAAAGGAAGTTTTCATAGCTAGAGTGGAGTGTATATGGCTAAGATGCCTATTGATGGATCTTTGCATGAAGATTGATGTTGCTATGCATATTCTCTCTGATAGTCAGAGTGCATTTCCTCTTGCATTAAACTCAGTGTTTCATGCATGGACCAAACATATTGAGGTGCATTATCACTACGTGAGAGTGTGCTTTAATGTAGGAGATTTTGATTTGGTATATGTGCCTACACAAGATAATGTAGTAGATATATTCACCAAAGCTCTTCCACACAAAAGTTTGAAGCGTTTTGCAAAGCTTTAGGCTTATTATCTTATGGGGGATGATCTTTCACTCCCTATATGTGTTCACATAGGCAATTGGGTATTTTGTGAGAAAGATGATGATGAGAGGTCACTCACAATAGGAGATCTTTCTATGTCTATGAGTAGAATAAGGCCATGCCATTTTGTACACATCTTTTCTAATAGTAATAACATATTTGTGTATAAGGATTGGAGTTACTTCCTTTTGTGTAAAGAAATCTGAGTGATTTCATAACTATATGAATGTTTGCCAGAAAGAACAAGTTTTTTGGCGCATATTTTTTTTATCTTCTTAGAGTGAGATCTCATAGTGTAGTGTATATTTTTTAATGAGTGATAGACCATTTTGAAGCTATCATCCTTGGCTATAATCGACCAAAAGATCTTTTCGAAATAGGATGTGTGATCAGAGAAATGATTCTAATAGTGAAGACATGTCAAATTAATGAAGGTAATTCTCCACTTTCAGACATAGTGTAACTTCAGAAGCTATTTGAAGTCATTTACAAGTTATTAATTAGAAGTATTGCTTGGAATGTGTTGCTTAATATATGTAAGCACTTCTATTAGTCATGGGATTTTAGCATACAAAGATCAATGAATGTGGACCAAGCATGTAATGTAGACACACTTCAAAGTTTTATGCATCTGCCAGAAAGGAATATTTATGTAGGCCCAAGGATGACAAAACAGGCTGAAGCATGATGGAAAGGAAATTTGAAAGAAATAAATAATGAAACACTTATTATAGTCCTTGGTAATGGTGATGAGGCTACCACACCATTTTGGATAGCAAAAGTTTTAGAGGTCATTAAAGATATTGATCAAAGAAGAATAGAGGCTTTGATAGTCCATTGGTATTATACAAAAAGTAGTATCGCATTCATGGTAAGTATAACTTAGAAATGTTTTGTGACACCAAACAAACAATCTCAAAAAAGAAAAAGAATATTCAAAGTACATCCACTCTTAAAATGGATGATGTAGATTTTCTTGTGTATGATTTTTCCTTGACAAAAACAAGGCACTTGAGGAAAGCAACCACCAATATGATAAAGGAAAAGCTTCGAGATGTATGTGGGATAGATCAATCCCTCATGGAATTATGAAGATTACAAGGGGTGATCTCTTTGGTTGGGCCTAAGTCTAGGAAAATCTTGGACTGGATTATATCTAGTACTTGGTTTTAGATGTGATACATGTTGGATGTGATACATTTTGGATGTGATACATCTTGGATGTGATACTCTTGTAATGGATCTAGGGATGGAAAGAATTCAAAGTTATAACAAGATTTCACCAAAATGCAGACTATGATCATCCTAGCTAGGGAGTCATAAATTGTGCAATGAATACTTTATTGTGATTTCAAGAGGTTAGATGCTTAAATTATGCATCGTGAGTCTTGTTTAAGTCTTTGAGCATTTTTCCACTCGATTTGGCACTGGTTTTCGTAGGATGCCTACTCTATAAACCTAAATTCTAGGGCGTGGTTGAAATTTCCTCCATATTTTGCTCACTTTTGCAGATAATAGTCATTTGCAATTGTTCATGGATCTTATCAATGTTCAATCACTCAGATCATACCAAACATTCTCAACTTCACTAAGGTGAATGCTATGCATATAGGTAATATCCTAATCATGATCTAATCTAAGGTTCTTCTTCTGATTTTTTCTAGTCGAAAAGGACTTTTTATGTGCTTGTGCTTCAATGACTAATATATTCGCATCAATAAAACTAAGTTAAAAGTCTCTTGATTAATATACAACTTTTGTCAATATACAATCGCGATAACAGGCAAGGCAAACCTGAATGTAATTGATTTTTAATTTCTATCGCATTGAGTATAATCTTATTTTTCTATCGATTTGAGAGTATAATCTTAATTTTTCTTGGGAAAGCTCATTAATTATGCAGTGGAATTGATGTTGTAGCTAAATGGTACAACAAATTTAGGATAGATAACATCACTATTTACCATGCTGTTCTGTTCAGTTTAGTTTTCTGACACCATGGAAATACTTGATTGCGTACTGGAATCTATTTCAAACACTAACTTGACGATAACAAATACGAATTGTGTGGAAGATCAAAGAAGATTTATGATTTTAATTCTAATCATCAGAAGTCTGATAATTGTCATGTGTTGTTAATTCAATTCATCAAAAGTTCGGCGATCATATGCGTGTGCCCATAATTCCGGTGATCCGATGCCACCGAACCTATGATACATGCGCCCCTAATTTCTATCGCATTGAATATAATCTTATTTTTCTATCACAAATTTCTATCTCATTGAAAATAATCTTATTTCTCTATCACATTGAGAGTATAATCTTAATTTTTCTTGGAAAGCTCATTAATTATGTAGTGGAATTGACGTTGAAACTAAATGGTACAGAAAATTTTTGGAAAAACATCTCTATTTACTACGCTCTTTTGTTGAGTTTAGTTTTTTGACCATCAACTCACACCATCGAAATACTTGATTGCATATTGGAATCTATTTCAAACACTAACTTCCATAACAATTGTATTCATTATATGACAATAACAAATACGAATTGTGTGAAAGATGAAATAAGATTTATGATTTTAATTCTAATCATCAAAAGTTTGATGATTGTCATGTGCTCTTAATTCAATTCATTGGAAGTTCGGTGATCATATGCATCTGCTCATAATTCATATGATCGGAGGTCACCAAACCTCTAATACATGTGCCCATAATGCTTCGTTGCTTCGTTCGGTGACCCCAAAAGTACAATTCAATCACCCGAAAAAGCATGCATACATGTGCCCTCCCTGTCCGTCTCCTTTTCTCTATAGAAAAGTGACTTGCTTTCAACGTATTGTCGCCAGTGTTCAAAAAAAATCCAAAACATCACTAGATAGGATTTCCCTTTCATGTAATTTCAAAAGGCGAAGTTTTTTTTAAGAGCCATCGTTCTTTTTCTCAAAAAAGGAGGCGGAAGATTTCTCATTTTACTTAAAATAAAATAAAAAATTTCCACGCTCATTTAAAAGGCATAAAGTTAAAAATAATGGATCTTTATAAATCACACGCAAATACATATTCACAGATATTAACAAATAAGGTATATAGATAACCACATCTGCATAATATTCATAGCATTCATAGCTAACTAAGGTATATAGCTAAGTAAGGTATATATATACATAATATTCGCAAATACATATTAACAACTAAGGTATATAGATAACCACATCTGCATAATATGCATAGCTACATACAACACACATATAGACATACATAGATAATCACATCTACAAACATAAATAGCCACGTATATACTTCTACACATGTATGTATCTCAACACATCGATAGCCACACATGTGTATATTTCCACACATTTACAACAACTTCATATACATGTTTGCATACATGTACATGTACATTTTATATACAATGAGAAACACATAAATAAAAAACCATACATACATCTACAAAAAAATCACATATAAATACATAGACACCACATACACACAAAAAAAACGTAGGAGATCACTTGTGGATACATGATACACTTATATACATATATTGAAATGAAAATAAGTACATAAGGAGGTAGCCTAACATATTTATGCATAGTGAGGAGGTTTGTATAGTTACTCATGTACACCCTAAAAAATGGAGTTTTTAAGACAAACGTTCATCAATGTAATGGATGTGTCATATTGCCATGAATCCTTATTCATCTAAATTCTTCAAACTGAATTGAGAATAAATATTAATCAATCCAATACAATGTCTAAGACTTATTGGATCCAAACAATACAAGGAATACGGGCGCATAGCGATGGTGAAGGTGACACAATTTCATCGCTATAAAATTGTAAAATGCGTCGCAATGAGCATCGCACATTAACCATAGATTAAACGATGTTTTTTTGACGTATGGCACGACGGGGTGTGTGACGCTCACATAAAGCGTCGCTAAGGCGACGGTTTTAAAAAGTGTCGCATAAACGATGCAGTTAAAAATGTCGCATAAGCAATGCTAAAAAATATCGCTTATGCGACGCCAATCAATTCGGGGGCATTGCGACGTTCCCTTATTTCTTGTGGTGAAAGCAATGCACCCTTCTTAGACTTGTGTTCGGAAAGATGGATGGATACTCCAAGAGATTGAGTAGGTATTGCAAAATCCTGCTTTGTACCAGCCCTTTGATGCTTCAGGGTTGATAAGTGGACCTCCTTAGCTTTCCTATAGCACCATAAAATGGCCTATGTACTTTGGAAATGATGTATGTAATGATTAAATCAAAACAGATAACTTTGGACTTCAAGATCTCAAAAAAACCTTCTATTTTTGTCTTGAGACCTGCTGGACCTTTTGCTCAGTATGACCAGCACAGTAGGAATTGGAAAAGTTCCTTTTAGGGGTATCTAATTAGCTTAGCAAGCTAACTATTCCAAGTGGAATGATATAAAAGGATTAACTATGCTCAGAGAAATCAATATAGCAAGTAAACTTTTACCCCCGATTTTTTAGGACTGTTGTAGACTTTGACCAGTGATCACCTCGACGAGCTTTTCTCTGAAATGGCTGAATAAAATCTCTTCAAATTTTTCTATAATGTAGAAAAGTTTGAGCTAGTTCCAACAAGCTTTAGATCTTTAAATTTGGTGGAGAAATGAGTGAGATATGCACTTCACAATTTGATAGACTTTCAAGTACTATGACAGAGAACTCATAAATGAATAATGTAGATATATGTATTAATGAACACTTGTATACAATACCTTTGGCATGAATATCCTTGCATAATGGTGTAGATAGGTGTGGGCTAGAGTGAAGACCTCACGCACACTCAGAAATGGTAATGAGAAGCTCGGGGATGCTGAGTTCTTACCGCCACTTTTTGATGATCACTTTTATAGTGATTGAGTAAAAATTTGAATTCAAATTTAAAATTTTGGCTCCCTATGATCAAGCTCCTATATCCTAGGAGATATTCCATCAATCAAACCTAACTCCTTTATGAGTTTTCTCTTGGTAGGTGTTTACAAAGATTCCAAAGTCAAAAATGACTTTTACAAAGAGATAAAGTGGTAATTAACCACTAGCATTTGTTTCTATGCTTGTCCATATGTATATGGACTTTAATGTATCCTTCAAGCCAAATGTGTAGGCTTGTGAATTGCACCAATAGCTCTCCCTCAAGCCAAACATTTTGGCTTGGTCTTCATCCTTCATTCTTCATGTATATCCTGCAATCCAATCATTACGTTGAACCTGCAAAGTTTGGTTACATCCAAAGCTTTAGTCAACAAATCTGCACATTGCATGTTGGTTGATACATAGGTTAGTTGAATTTCCTTGCTTAATAACTTCTCTCTCACATAATGGTAATGGACCTCTATATGTTTGGTCCTAGCATGATAGATAGGATTAGCTGCAAGGTGAAGTGAACTTGTATTATCTCCAAAGATCAAAGGTGATCTTGTATACAAACCCAACTCTGTATACCGTAGCTTGATCCATATGGCTTCTTGGGTGGCATTAACCACTCCTCTATACTCTGCCTCTGTAGAAGATAAAGCAATAGTAGGTTGCTTCTTTGATGACCATGAAATCGGCTTATCACCTGCAAATGAAATGTATCCAGAAGTGCTCCTCCTATCATCCTTGCATCTTGCCCAATCTGCATCTGAATAGATCTTGATATCCTTCATGGGCACTTAGTTTTAGGTTTACCTCCATTGGAGTACTTGCAATTTTGGCATCTTGCAAATGAAACTTCTTCAACATATCCTCTATGTATTTTTCTCAGTAATGTATTCTAGAGTTAGTATAGACTAACTCAAGCCCAAGAAAATACTTTAGCAGACCAAGATCATTGATTTTGAACTCCTTCATCATCTGGCTCTTGATTTGTCTGATTCCATTAACATCATTACCTGTAACTATGATGTCATCAACATAAACACATAGGTATATTACCTCTGAATTGCTTCTCTTGATGAATAGAGAAGTATCTGCCTTGCTCATGACAAAACCTTGGTCTTGAAGATAGGTGTTCAATCTGTGATTCCATGCCCTAGGTGCCTACTTCAATCCATATAAAGCTTTATTCAATTTGCACACATATGTTACCTTGTTTGGGTCCTCATATCCAGGAGGTTGTGACATATATACCTCCTCTGAAATCCATCCATTCAAGAAAGCATTCTTTACATCCAATTGATACATGTTCCAATTTTTTGATGCAGCCACACTTACCAACACTCTGATGGTTGGCATCTTGGCCATAGGAGAGAATGTCTCTTCATAGTCAATGCCTTGGGTTTGTGCAAAACCCTTGGCTACCAATCTAGCTTTGTACCTGTTAATTGACCCATCATAATTTCTTTTAAGTTTATAGATCCATCTGGATCCTATTACCTTCATGGATTCCTTTTTTGGTACTAGCTCCCATGTGTCACTTTCCTTGAGTGCTTCAATCTCCTCATCCATAGCTTCTTTCCATTATGTCTTGGTTATGGCTTCTTCATATGATCCTGATTCTTCAATTGACAAATCTTTGCCAAGATAAACAGAGTGTTTAGTAAAAAGAGATGTATCATACCCATATCTGATAGGTTTCTTGCTCTCTCTTTATGATCTTCTGATTGACTGATTTGAAGATTCAGGTATGTCTTCAAGCTTCTTCATTTTGACTTTGCCCTTGGACTTCCATGCCTTGAACTCTTCAAGGTTGATAATGTCTTCATCATCTAAATTTGAGTCTTCATTCTGAGTAGATTCCTCCTTAGCAAGACTTGAAAACTACTCTTCCAAGTCATAGGGTAGTTTAAACTTCTTGCATTCATTCTCATACCAAGAATCATTTTCATCAAAGAAAACATCTCTACTAACCATGAATCCCTTATTGGAGGTTTGTAAAACATGTACCCTTTTTTATTTAGATCATATCCAATAAAGATACACTTCTCAGCTTTAGGGTCTAGCTTACCTCTTATTTGAGAAGGAATGTGTACATATGCTATACATCCAAATATCCTGCAAAGGTCTAGTGAGGGTCTCTTACCATGCCATGCTTCATAGGGTATCATCCCATCAAGGGACTTTGATGGTAACCTGTTTATGAGATAAGTGGCAGTAGAAACACTCTCTGCCCATAGATAGTTAGGTAACTTTTTTTCATTCAACATAGACCTAGCTGTCTCAACAATCAACCTATTTCTTCATTCAGCTACCCCATTCTGTTTAGGAGTATATACCTTGTGGTGGTTTCTCTCTTAATGCCTCTGTCCTGCAAGAAGTTTTCAAACTCATTGGAGAAGTATTCACCTCCTCCATCTGACCTTAGTCTCTTCAAATTCTTTCCTGTCTGATTCTCAATAAGTGCAAGATATTTTGTAAAGCATTTAAACACTTCATCCTTGTGCTTCATGAAGTACAATACAGTCCACCTGCTATAATCATCAATAAAAGATACATAGTACCTTGATCCAGATATTGAGGGATCTTTGCTTGGTCCCCATACATCTGTGTGGACAAGTTCTAGGTAGTCCTTATGCATGTAGCCTTTCCTTGAGAAGGGTAACCTGTGAGACTTCCCAAATTGACAAGCACTACATTTATATATCATGTGTTGTTTGGAAACATTGGGTATTCCAATTACACATTGATCCTTGCATATCTGCTTCAAGGTTCTTTCTCCAACATGTCCTAATCTTTTGTGCCAAATCTCAAGCTCTGAAAGTGTTTGATCTTTATAACTGTATAGTGCAATGTTCTTTGTGTCTTCTAGCTCAAAAGTAAAAAGTCTACCTGATTTTTCTCCTTTTGCTATTCTCTTGAACCCTTGCCTTGGACCCTCCACAAATGCTCCAAATTAGTTAAATCTAACTTGCAAACCTTTCTCCACAATCTGTCCAACACTCATTAAATTTTTGGTAATAGTTGGTACATAGAGTACCCTACTCAACAAGTTCTGATTTCCATCATAAGTCTTATTTTCCAACTTTAACTACTGAGTGCTTGATATCATCACCTGTTTGTACTTGATGTTTACCTTTTGGTTCCTCAAGATCAGAGAGTAGTGCTACATTGCCAGCCACATGATTTGAGCATCCTGAGTCAATGTAGAATAGGTGGCCATCATTGGTACCTAGTTTTGAAGTCATGTTCATGATCAGAAGAGAGTCATCTTGCTCTTCTGTATAGTTGTTATAGTCCTTTCTGGATTTGAATCCTCCTTGGTAGTTTCCATTGTAGTTGTTGTAATTGTTGTTGTTGTAACCTTGGTGATAGTTGAATCTACCTCTTGATTGTGAGTATCCACCTCTTTGATATCCTCTTCCTCTCTGATTCTTGTAATTCTTGAAACACTCATCTGTAGTATGATTTGATAAACCACAAATGTTGCATGGTGAGGAGTTATAGGATCTCCCCCTACCTTGCTTACCTCCTCTGCCTCTTCCTCTTGATGATCTACCTCTCCCTGCATAGTTGGCTTAGGAGGTAGTGCCTTCATCTTCTACCTTCTTGTTCTTGCCTTTATCTTTAGACTTCTTATCAGTGTATAGGGCAGACGAACTATTACCTTTGGATGTATCTCCATTCTTGTTGAGCTTGGCTTCATGAGTGAATAATTGTCCCATGAGAGTGGTGAGGTCTGGAATCTACATGTCCATGTAAAGATCCATGGCAGTGGTGAAGCTTTCCCATTTGTCCTCAGCTTTGATCCCATTGATCACTTGCCTTACAATCTGCTCTTCTTCAATCTCTTCTCCTATGCTTGCTAACTGATCTGCTACATCTTTAATCTTGGTCACAAACTCTGAAACAGCTTGCTTAGGTTGCATCCTTAATGTGGTGAATTCAATCCACAACTGATTTTTTCTAGCCCTTGTGTTGGAAGAGAAATAAGATGACAAGGTTTCCCAAGTCTCTTGGGATATCTTACAATTCCTAATATGTGGCAAAAGAAAATCAGAGATGGAGTTGAGCTTGCTAATGCATCCTTGGCACACCATGTGTTGAGCTTTTCATGTTCTTCCTTTGTTGGCAATCCTCTTGTTTTGAATGAGGGCAATTCCTCATCTCCTGAGATATATCCATAGAGACTCCTTCCTTGTAGGTATGTCTAAATAAGACCTTGCTAATGCATCCTTGGCATACCATGTGTTGAGCTTTTCATGTTCTTCCTTTGTTGGCAATCCTCTTGTTTTGAATGAGGGCAATTCCTCATCTCCTGAGATATATCCATAGAGACTCCTTCCTTGTAGGTATGTCTTCATCCTTAGAGACCATGCCTGATAGTTGTTCCTATCCAATTTATCAATAAATGAAGGAAAACCAACTCCCATTTTACCTTAGTTTGCTCTGATACCACTTTTGGGAAAGATGGATGGATACTCCAAGAGATTGAGTAGGTACTGCAAAATCCTGCTTTGTACCAGCCCTCTGATGCTTCAGGGTTGATAAGTGGACTATGCTCAGAGAAATCAATTTAGCAAGTAAAGTCTTAGCCCCGATTTTTTAGGACTGTTGCAGACTTTGACTAGTGATCAACTCGACAAGCTTTTCTCTGAAATGGTTGAATAGAATCCCCTCAAACTTTGGTAGAATGTAGAAAACTTTGAGATGGTTCTAAGAAGCTTTAGATCTTTGAATTTGGTGGAGAAATGAGTGAGATATGCGCTTCACAAGTTGACAAACTTTCAAGTACTATGATAGAGAACTCAGAAATGAACAATGTAGATATATGTATTAATGAACACTTGTATACAATACCATTGGCATGAATATCATTGCCTAATGGTCTAGATAGGTGTGGGCAAGAGTGAAGGCCTCACACACACTCAGAAATGCTAATGAGAAGCTCGGGGATGCTGAGTTCTTACCGCGACTTTTTGATGATCACTTTTATAGTGATTGAGGAAAAATTTGAATTCAAATTTAAACTTTTGGCTCACTATGATCAAGCTCCTATATCCTAGGAGATATTCTATCAATCAAACCTAATGCCTTTACGAGTTTTCTCTTGGTAGGTGTTTACAAAGATTCCAAAGTCAAAAATGACTTTTACAAAGAGATAAAGTGGTAATTAACCACTAGCATTTGTTCCTATGAGGCAAAAAAAAATCTGAGATGTAGTTGAGGAGATAAGACCTTTCAAGTGCATCCTTGGAGCACCATGTGCTCAATCTTTCTTTCTCTTCTTGTGTTGGTTAACCTTTGTTCCTGAAACTTGGCATAACTTCATCTCCAGCTATATAACCATATAAATTCCTTCCTTGAAGATAAGATTCCATCCTTAATGACCAAGTTGATTAGTTACCTCTATCCAATTTATCAATTGATGAAGGAAATCCATCCGCCATGTTGTCTAACCTTGCTCTCATACCATTGTGAAGAGATGGATTTGTAGTTGATGAACATGAAGTGGTGCTACAAAAACTTTGCACTACACCAGCCAAATGAACTTCAGAGATATGTGGTGGGCCCCTTTAGATTGCCAAAGGATGTATTAGACACCCTATGTACCTTGGAAGATCACTCTCAATTATTTCATAAAGAATGATGGACTACACAAGGAGAAAAGAACTTAGCAAGTCATAGGACCATCTTGATTTTCACCGGGTTGTAGCAATAATCAGACCTGTGAGCAGACAAATGACAATATCTTACGATTCAAGAATCCAATGCTTATGAAATTTTGTATGCATATACTACACAGTACGCTGATTCTAAAAAGCTTTGAATCATGGAAAATGGTGAAGTAGAAAACGAGAAACTGATATGAGAAAATGATTGTTCTGAGAGATTGCTGACAGAGAAGTAGAAAATGAAATGATACCATCAACATCAAAAAAACATATCTGACGATTGAAACAGCCAATTGCAATGAAAATTTGTGAGTATCTAGTAGACTTCAAGAGCTAACTTAAATAATTTGAACCATGGAAAATGATGCACCAATCTCAGAGAAATCATCTCTGCAATCTGACTGAGAGATATGGCAGTGAACAATACAGTTCACAAGAGCATGAAAATATGAACTCAAATGATCATGAAAATGAAAGTATATTGATTGTAAAATAAAATGGAATTAATGATACATATGTGTGCCTTGAAACCACACCTTCATATGGCATAAAGCTCAGCTCATGGGGGTCTTCAAAATGCGACTAAAGAGCCATGTATTCATAGTCATCTTTGGAGCCAAGATTTGAATTTGAATCTTGCCTAAAATCACTCTTCAATCTTTTGGTGATTGATTCTCCTACTCACTTAATCAAAATTTGTGTATTTTCTTTCGTTTTTCATCAAGTGGACTCAACCACTGAGATTCCTTTACTTTTACATCAAGTAAAGTCTTCAAAAATTACAAGAGGTAGTTCACAAGTGAACTCTACAAGGAGTTTACATTTCCTTTAAATTTCTAAGCCTTTTGATGACCCAAGCCATCACTTGGACTTGCCATGGACTTGTTCCAACATTGCTTCCAGAGATGTTTCCATTTTTTGAAGCCTTTGTTCCATAGCCTCTTGGCATTTCAAATGTTCCAAGATTCCACACTCTCGATGCCATGAATCAGAAACCAAATATAGTCATTTTGTTTGATACCAGCCACCCACTTCCAATCTTCGCTTATTCTTGTAAAGCTTTTGACTTTACTTCATCTCTTCCATAGGTTGCACACAAGATTTGAGCCTTTCGAGAAAACTAGGATCGAGGAAAACAATAGGGACTTCCAATTTGGGAATCCCATGAGAGCCAACTCGTTCTTGTTTCTGAAGTCAAGGTTCTTCCAATTTGGGAATCCCATGAGAGCCAACTCGTTCTTGTTTCTGAAGATCAACTTGGCCCACGAGGCCTCCCCATTGCACCAAGCCTTAATCATCCATTTTTTCGCAAGTTTGTTAGCCATGCATCCAATGCCTAGAATACCAAGGCCCCCACTATCTCTTTGGCAGGTGCAGATGGACCACTTGATTTTAGGCATCCCCCTCCTATTGTGGTCGCCGGTCCAAAAGAAGTTTCTGCAAATACTATCTAGTTTGGATAGATCTTGCTTTTTCGGTCTCCAACAAGAAAGGAAGTAAATGGTCGATGATATGAGGAACATGTTGATAACCATAGTGCGACCAACGAGATTGAATTGCATACCTCTCCAATAGTTTAGCTTGTTTTCGAGTCTGGCCGACACCGAGTTCCACCACTGCTCCATCGAGATACCAAACCCGAAGGGAATCCCAAGAAGCTCAAAAATTTGACCTTGCAGAATGATTAAATAGCCATGATCAATGAGAAAGTTAGGCTAGATCTCGACAATAGCTCTGAAAGTAATCTTAGAGTGGTTGATTTTGGATCCAGAGGCTTCGTAGAAAGTATCCAGGCACCTCCAGAACGTCTCCAGGCTGGTACTATCATTGTGGACAAACACGTTCATATCATCGACAAAAAGTCTCATGGTGATCTGGCCGTGTTCATGAGACAAAAATGGAGGCCTTTGATATTACCAGCATTCACCTGTTGTTCCACCAGTCGGTTAAGCCCTTCCGTGGCAATGGCAAAGAGAAGGGGAGCCAATGGTCACCTTAAAAAATTTTCCATTAACATTGATTTGATTTGACGTGTTTCCCAAAAGGGTCATGATCATCTTGGTGAATTTCTGACTACATCCGAGACCTTTAAGCAACTGCTGAATATAGTCCCATTCTAGCGTGTCATGGGCTTTATCAAAGTTGATCTTGAGGAAGATCACATCTTGTCTTGACTCATTTGTGAAGCTGAGACCTTCCCAGATATCTATCATGGTTTCCAAAATTGACCTGCCTTTGACGAAACCTTTTTGGTCCTTGCGTAAGCACACTCTCAGATGGCTAGAAATTCTGTTGGCTATGACTTTGGCAATGATCTTATATCCCATTTGGAGCATCATAATTGGATGCCAGTTCTCAATTATGTTCTTTTCCCATTTTTTATGTATTAACTTGATAATGCCATTGTTGAGACAAGTCAAAAGCGTGCCAAACTCGAGTGGCTCTTGCCAAAACAAATGAAGAGGGGTGGCAAACACCAACTTGAAGGATTTAAAGAACCCATCTGGGCCCGGGCTTTTACCACAAGGGAGGGCATCAATGACTTCAATGATATCCGCTTTTAAGATTGGGGCATCAAGCAAGGAACGAAGGTTGAGTGGGATCCTGTAGGGGGATACCCAAAATATGGCTACCATGCAATCCCGTCTATGGTGGGAGAGGGGGGTCGAGGTCCCCAGGAGTCTCGTAAAGTGCCCTTCAATGATCCCAAAATTATCTTCTTTTGTATTGCATATATTGCCATTTGAGTCTAGAAATAGGGGGATCGATTCTCTATTTTGTTTCCTTTTAAGGATGCGGCACATCTCTTTGGTGGGTTTGTCTGCTTTGCAAGCACACCATTTCTTGAAGAAAATTTGAAAATTTTTCCTTTGTATTTCTTCCTCGTATCTTAGCAGTGCTCTGATTTTTTGTAGACTTTTTTGGGATTTAGCTTTTCCTTTGTTCACTTCCTCCTCGAGTCTCTATAGTATATGATATAGAGCTTCTCTACATGCCCGCCGAAGAATCTCAAGCATCTTCCTTGATCTAATCATGATCTTCCACAACTTCTTGACCACACGCCTCCAACAGTTGGCTAGGGACGTCGAGCGGGAGGTGAACACCTCCTTCCACACTTCAACAATTTCTTGATGGATGGAGGGGAGAGAGAAGGAGGACGTGCAGGCATGGAACCAAGGAGCCTTACATATTTTGGTGAAAGGTTGGAAAGCGATAATGATCGGGTAGTGATCAGAGATGGCGAGATCAGTGCGTTGCGAGAGGGAAGGGTGGCCCCACTGATGAATAATGTTCTGAGCAATGTAGCATCTATCTAGTTTGGCTTTCCTCACGTTCTCTCTCACTTGGAGATTCAACCACAAAAGCCATTTGAATCTTTGAATTCGACCAAATCCAAGTGCAATTTGGTTTTGTCCCACATTTCTTTCTCCCGACTATCGATACCTATCCCTTGTCGTTCCATCTATCCGTAGGGTCCTCCACCATGTTGAAGTCACCAAAAATTAGGAGGTTGTGGGGGAGCGAGCCCAAGGAGGCCTAGGTGTTCAGTCTCTCCATCTCCCCGTTAGGGGCATACATAGAAACTAAAGTAAAACGAAAGGGGGCAGCAAAGGAAACGACAATCCATCAATGGCTCTCATCTTCAATGGAGTTCTCAACCTTTTCAAACCAGAATTGATTAATACCGATCACTATCCCACCAGACCCCCTGGGTGCGACGTCAAAATCCAAACATGGGTCGAGGAGACATGTCTGAGCTGTTTGTGGAGGTCTGCTCCATCAATTTTAGTCTCTTGAATACAAATAAATTCTAGTTTTAGGCTAATGTCGTGAAGTCATTGACCAATGATGGTTGCTCTTGAGGGGTTGATTAGCCCTCTAGCATTTAACGAGATGATGATCATTGTCGTAAGATACCCTCTTTGCGGGAGGGGGCCTTATCCTTTCTCTTCTTGGATTTGTCTTTCTTTTTCATCGAGAGGGAGTCCCAACTTACCAATATGTTTCTGTGGGAGGTTTTCCAGGGTAGCTCAATAGGTTGTTTTCCCTTGCGGGAAGCCTCCTGTTGGGAAGAACTGGAAATCGTTTCCGGAATAGTCGATCCAATCATGGAACTTTCACTATCCATGTTATCTTCATTACTAGTGGTAAAGCCGTCTTCTTTGCTTGTAGTGTAACCCTCCTAGTAGGTTTCTTTGTTGATGGTTTCCACCTCAAGTGGGGTCCTACCTGGGTAATCAAACTCATTGATCTCCTTTTCCAGATTGCAATACAAGTTTTTTGAGGGGATAACTGGCATGTGGTTTCACTCAGATGTCTCCCTGGGGCCTATTTTCCTTCTTCTTCTGACTTCTATGAACCCGTCTGCATCGGCTTCTGGATTATGGAGGCCCTTAGATTCCTCTTCGTTCGTCGAGCGATTCAATGTCCCTTTGTTGTCTTGAGCTATTCTGGAGGCTTCTTGAATTTGCTTGCTTTTTTGTCTTAGTGGGCAATCTTTAATCATGTGACCTTGTTCGCCACAACAAGAGCATGTGTTATGAAGGTTTTTGTAATTAATGTCTTGTTCCCTGACATCCCCTTTGCCCAAGTCCACTTTGATCTTCGATGGAAGCAGCATGTTGAGGTTAGCCTCGACACAGATTTGAGGGTGCCACCGAGCATTGAATGAATGCCTCACACCTTCATAAATGAGACCCCCAACATCCTCTCGTGAAGCCAACAGCTTGTCGAAGAGAAACAATGTCCCACATGAAGTTGTACAAGAAGTAAGGCAGGTTAGTGAGCTATACCTAGTTAGGGTACTGAAGAGATTTCGATTTGTCGGGAATAAAATCAAAGGACCATCTAAACAAGCATAGGGTCACCTGCCCAAGTTGCTAGGTTCCGACACTAAAGGCTCGAAACACCATATCTTCATTCTCAAAGACTAGCAGCATATGGCTAGCCATTAAGAACTGACACTTACAAACAATCAACCCATAGGGGAACCACTCATTGTGAAGCCACTGGTGCACGGTTTTGAGCAGTGGCATAAGCCTAAACATTTGTGCAACAAGAAAAACTTTCTTGACCTCTTCCTATGTTGACAGAATTGCGGATCTACTGAGGGAGACCAAGGGAGGCTCAACATCCACGGAGGGCCCAAGGTCGGCACCAGATCCCCCCTCCAAAATAGGGGCCAGGTTGCTGATCTCCCCCGGAGGCAAGGCCAGGTTGCTTCTCACAAAGGAGGGGGTCGCCAGATCCATGACAAGGACCCCGACTTGCGCAAAGGAGAGAAATTTTTTAGAAGACCAAGGACCAAGCAAAAAAGCACCTTGAAAGCTACATTCAAAAAAGAAACATCCCCTTTTTCGAAAATGGCTGCCCCCTTGAAAGCAAAGAAATAGGCTTCAATGACAAGTCATCCCTTTCTCAAAACACGTTAATACCCATTTTTCATTTTCTCTTACAAGAAGATAAAACTGTCTTGAAGCATAGAAGTTTTTGAAATGGTTTTTTTTTTTTTTTTACCAAAGATTAATCGAAGATGGATAGGGACAAGTGACCCCTTTCTTGAAGCACGCTAATACCCATTTTTCATTTTCTCTTACAAAAAGATCTAAAGATCTAGCATAGAAGTTTTTGAAATGGTTTTATTTTTTTCGACCAAATGGTTTTTATTTTATTTTGACCCTTGGCGGTCGATCGCGATGGATAAGAGACTACTTAGTCCTCACGAGGGTCCGCTTAGTCTGTCGATCGTAATGGATAGGGACTTGGTTGGCTGTCGATCGCAACAGACAGGAATTGGTCACGATTAGCCCTGTTTGTCGAGCTTCACACAAGCCTCCACTCTATCGCGGTTCACATGATTGACGCTAGACCCTATACATCCTCTCCAACCCTGTCTGTCGCCCACTCACCTTGTTTATCACCTTCAGTCTAGTCCCTCACATCCTCAGTACATCACAGAAGCCTCCAGCCAGTCCCCAACATCATTCCATCACCAAGCTTCAACACATCTCGCTCACTAGCATCAGTCCATCGCCAGGCTTCAATTCCGTTTTTGCTTGCTACAGTCCGTTGTTGCTTGCTCCGTCACTCAGCACTGGAAGCTCGTGTGAAGTACTTCAATGAACCAATCAATCAACCAAAACAAGGGCAAAGTTAGACTTGTGGAGATAGATAGAGAACGGAATGAAGTGTAGGATAATGATGGTCACATCATTGAAAGAGGAGCTACTCAAAATTAGAGATCAAGACAAAAAATGAGGTTTATTCCTTCTAATGGTGAAGAAAGTAACGAGATTGAGGTATACTATTTCAAGATAGATTTATGATAATTTCATTGCACACTATGCATATATGTCCAAAATTATCAAAGATAAGGCCCATCTAGATATGATAAGCAAAGCAATGCGAAGAACCTATGCAGATGAGATCGATGCCTAGAGGACAACAACACATAGACCTTAGTGCCAAAGAAGGAAGGAATGGAGGTGATTGGTTATGAATGGATCTACAAGATCAAAAGGAATTATGATGGTACCATAGCTATGTATAAGGAAAGGCTAGTGTCAAAGGGATTTTTCCATTTACATATTATGACCCCTTCCCCTTAGAGACCTACTTGGTCCCCTATAACTTCTCCCTCCCAACCTGAGAGTGCGCATGCTTCTTCTGATGCTCCCGAACTCCCTCCCCTTCAAGCCCCACATGAAGAATAGTGGTCCTTTGGTGTTAACGACAATTGTACTATCAATGATTTCTTCCACCTCAGTACTTACCTTGTCCACATGCAAGAATTCATTAACAACAATATGGATAATTACCATCGTACTTGCAATAATCTTTAGCATGATAAATATAGCTTGTAGAATCAACTACATGAACTCCATGCTGACCTTACCACCCGTAGTGACGAATCCTACCATGTTGCGGAGCAGTGTTAATGGGAGTCTAAACAGACTATGATTTTTTGAAGAAGCTATTAAAGAGAAGGATCTCATTGTAGGTAGGCTCTGAATCTGCAAGAAGCAAACACCCACCACCTCCAACAGATTACAAAGTTGGAGCATGAAACCATGGTGCAAAAATCCTCACTGCACAAATTCGAATTCAAACTAAAGCAATCACTGCAGGAGCGAGAGTTGTTGCAATAGACCATTGAAGCTCCACAAGAGACTAATACCTAGCTCTCTTTAGAAGTATTACATTTGATAATTACTGCTTCCAATCACCAAATTGAGCTCTTGAATCTCTAGCCTTCTGCTCTCTTACAATACTTCCCCCCTTGCTATCCTGCACACCCCTCGACTTCTTCTATTTTCTCCACGAAGTCCCAAAAGACCCCCTCTCCAACAGGCCCCCCTATGTGAAGTAAGGGAGCACCCCCCCCTTTGCATCTGACACTTTTTTTTAGGATTCCCTGACAGCTGCCACCTGTGGAAGAGTTAAGAGATACACGCTTTTTTCTACCACAACTCATACCAAAATCGAACCAGTAGTGAATGACCTCAGCAACACCCCTTCACCTCCACGGTAAGCCAAGACATTTTCCTATGCTTCAGCAAGAAAACCACATTTGGTATACCATTCCCAATTATGCTATAAAATACCTCCTTTTTAAAACTTATTTACTTCTGATGGTAGCAAGTACTTTTGTAATCTCCTCAACGTTCCTGACCATGGCATATCCCATAGCCATGTTTCTTCCCAAAAAGCATTCCTTGAAATTTTTGCTTGTGTTCTCCTACCTTTACCAATATTTTGGGTAATGGAACCGGCTTGCAAGCCACAAATGAGAGTGCTAAAATCTAGATTGATGCCTTCTATATATCCACCGATGCATTGCTAAGAGCAAGATTCATCACCAATATCCCACCTTTCTCTTCCAAACACCTGCAATCAATTCTCTTTCCATACAAAATACCTATAGTCATACATATGATTTACAAAATGGAAACCAAAAAATCAACCATTTGTATGACTAACAACGTGCCTGAGACCTTTGATGCCATGATGATAGAGAACTGAATAGAATGATAAGGGAGCTAAAAAATTCCAAACCCTGCTAAGGCTCAAAGAAGGATGACTAAGTGTTAGATTCTAGGAGAGAATTCAGAAGTCTTCCCAAAAAAATGAATTAGTGAGCAATAATGACCAACCAAAAGGAATATGTGAGAATAAATGTGCTCGCACCAATAAGTGTATTGTTAGCGGCCGTCGGATTGGGAATATGTAACTGAATCTTGTTCGCACGAGTGAAAAGCTGTTACAAACAATTGTAAAAAAGTTATATAAATCAAAGAAAGGCGCGCCAGTGACGGTTCCATGAGGGATCACCAGATTGTCTGTCTGTGTGACTGAGCGGGTCGTTACTGTAGTGTCTGTTTGCTTAATCTCCAGTATTCTGAGTTCCATGTTCGTCTCTTGTCTTGTCTACCATCGGTAACTGTTTCTGTGTGTTAACTTCATAGATGTTCGAGAGATCACCAGACTGTCTGTCTGAGTGATTGGTATGTAGCATTTCTGTGTGTTGAGTGGAGTAATCCATAGTACCTTGATGACCTTCTGAGTATTCTGTGTATTCTGTGCGGCTGTGTCTTGTTTTGTCTGTTCGGAGTTTGATCTAGTGTGACGATTCATCTGAGTGACTGAGCGGTGACGTTACTGTGTGTAGGGTTGGGTAATTTGGAGCATCTGTCTCGTTCTGTTGATTTGTTATCAAATTGTTGTCTGAAGTGAATCGGTTGCGAATCTTTATTACGATTGTGGTGTTAGGGACGTGTATTGTGTTAGTACTCATTCTGGGAATGTTCTGCCAGTTGTTTAGCGAAGTCTGTGAAACTGTGATAGTGTTCTACGGTACCTATTCGGTAAAGGTTGAATTATCACTCTTGTCTCTGGTATCTTCAGCAAGTTTAGCAATATAGCATCTTAGTGTCTTCGGTATAGATTGGCTGAGCTACGACGAGAATTGTAAGTGTCATGAAATCTTGATAGAGTTCTTAGCATCAGTATATTACTACATCTGAAGTGGTTATTTTGGGAACTAAGTACAGGGCCTCTGTCTAACAGACCCCTACCACTCCCAAGAACCCACTTAGGTGCTTAAATGCGTTTAGTTTTCGGTAATCTACACATATTCGTAACTGCTTATTCTTTTTAGGCACAATAACAATTGGTGAGATCCATTCAGCATGCTCTACTGGTACAATGAATCCAACCTTCAATAACCTATCGAGTTCTGCCTTTACCTGTGATGCATAGTCTGGATTCATCCGGTAGCTGGGTTGCTTGATCGGTCTTGCTTCTGGCTTCAGCATGACCCTATGTTGGTAGATGCACGGGTCCAGACCTTTCATGTCTTTGTAATCCCATGCAAATACATCAGAAAATTCTCGAAGTAGCTGAATTAAGTTCGCTTGAATTATTGCCAATAAGTTTTCCTTTATCTTGACAAGACGCAGATAGTCTTCGTCTCCTAATTGATCCTCTGGAACATAAAATTGTCGGGGCTTCTCTGTATCGTCAACTGGCTTAAAAAGTTGTTGCAATTCAACGTCATCTGTAGCAGTAGTATCTTCTTTGTTATCTTCTTCTGTTACAGGCATCACCGTACAAACTGCGGTATTCGAGTTATCTACAACAGATTGTAGATCCACAGTTCCTAAGGAGATCAAATCAATATTTTTCTTTAAAAACTCTTCTTCTTCATCATCTGACAACCCATCTAGCATATGGACTGGTTCTGCAAAATACGGTCTAGCATGCAACTCGCAAGGTTGTATAGCATCTAATTTTACAACGTATTTACGATTATTATCTTTGAAAGTGAGTTCCTGTGCAGACCAATCTTGTATCACCTTAGCGTGCTTCAGCCAAGGTTGGCCGAAAAGGAGATTATAATCAAGGGTGGATTCTGGTAATTCTAGTATGACAGAGGTCATCTTAAATGTTGTACCTTGTAAAGTTATTGGTACATTTTGTACAAGTCCTACGGGATGGACTCTTGACTGGTCGGCCATTCTGACAAAAAACTGAACTGGTTCGATGTTGGTCCACCCTAACTTTTTACACAGTGCAGCAGTAGCAATGTTGACACCAGATCCTCCATCAATTAGTACCTATGTGATTTTATGATTTTTATACCATACCGTAATTAAAGGAACTGAACGATCGACCGTAGAATCAGGTTTCGGTTGCACTGTTACCGTTGCTAGAATACAAGAAGGCACAGAACTGAACTGCTGTTGGAATTGTTGTCGAACCCCCGATACTAGTGCAAGTAATTGGCCCAGAGGAAGAGTGATAGATGCTTTAGATAAAATTTCCCAAGCCTTTTGTGATTGGGTTGTATTTTCCACAGATTCTAAAGATGATGTGCCTGCTGAAGATGATGTGCCTGCTGCTGAATTAAAATCCTGTTGTTGTGTTCCTTCCTTGGTTAACGGAGTCTAGGTCACCGGAATAGGATCTGGGAAGACTGGAGGTTCTGTAGTGGTCCATTGACTAGCTTTATCGTACATCCTTTGTTGTTCGCGTATGCCTGGTTCAAATATTTCTTCTTCTGGTTGTAGTTGTTTACCGGATCAAGTCTAAATTACTGCAGTGTGCGTTTCTACTGGTGTGATTTGTACCATATTAGCCATTGGGTTTTGACGTTCTTTCTTCCTCTGATCATACTCAACTGCATCCTTACAAAATCTTCTAATGTGACTAAATTCACCACAGAAATGACAGCGCGATGGTGGCAAATTGGGATTTTCCGGTGGTGGTCCGGCCTGGCAGCGGTTTGCGTTGTAGTTATTATTTCTCTGTCCTCTCTAATTTCGATATCCTTGTTGTTGGTTGTTTCTCATTTGCGGAGGTACATAATGATTTGCTAGCTGCCTTGGTTCCTGTGTAATTGCATCGACAGTTGCTGTTCCCTGCACTTTGGCGTTATATGCACAATTTTCGGTGGTGTGTTCGGTAGTGTTACAGATAGCACAAAACAACTGATTAAGTGCACAAGTGGCAGTAGTATGACCTGAATTCTTGCATGTGGTGCAGTACATCTGTCTAGTCGGGTCTTCGGCGACATTTTTATTTGCTTTTAACCACTCCAGATCTGTAAATCCTCCAACCTTGTTTTCCAACTACAAAGCCATTGCGATCACTGCATCTAGCATCATAGCTCCTACACAGCGTATGATCATAATCTGTTTAAGTTGTGGAGTCAAGCCATTGATGAACCATTGAGTAATAACGTCATCCAGTAGGTTGGCATGTGCTGGTGGTAAGTGCCTCAAATGAGTCCTGAATAGCGTGGCGTATTCCTGTACTGTTTGATTTATCTTCTATCTATTGTTTTGCAAGTAGTCAAAAATTTCGGCTGGATTCTTCTTTAGCCTGAATCTCTGCAAAAACGCATCTCTTACTGCTTCATAACTGCCGAAATGGTTAATATTCTGTAAGCCATCTAGCTGCTTCATTGACCAATGTCGATTGGAAAACAATAGCCTTATACGCCGGATCAGGCGGATGATTGAGCACTACGTAACTTATCTCAAACGTGTGTACATGAGCATCTGGGTCATCTCCTGGGAATCCACCAAATTTGGTGTACGTTACTCCTGTTGGAGTCGGCCTAGGTAAACATAGTTGTTGTTGTTGTTCGTTCATCGTGTTGATGGTTGTATGGTGACTATCTCCTGTATTCCGAGGCTGAATATCTGAACCGTCAGAGTCTGTATCAGCCTGTGCACTTTCCGGTTCGATAATCTTGTTCAGTATATTTCGAATCTCGGTTTCGAACAGGCTACCTTCCTTCTTGATGTCGAATGTGTTGGAGCAAGTCTATGACAAGCCTAAGTATTGGCTTGAGTCTCACAAAGTCTTAGAAGAAGCTTCAAAATGAAGACTATTTAAAGTTCACTTGTGAACTACCTCTTGTAACTTTTGAAGAGTTTACTTAATGTAAAAGTGAAAGAATCTTAAGTGGTTGAGTCCACTTGATCAAGAATGGAAAGAGGAGCCATGAATTCGTGATTTGTGGTAGGTAGAGAATCAAATCAATCATTGATTGATTGGAGAGTGATTGAGGGAAGTTAGCCTCCCAAACTCAACTATAAATAGATGGCAGTTTTAGTCGTGGTTAGAGAGACCTATGTGAAGACCTCCAAGAGCTGAGCTTTATGCCATATCAAGGTGTGATTACAAGGCACACATATGTATCAGTAAGTCATTGTATTGTACAAGCAATATACTTTCATTTTCATGATTATTTGGGTTCATATTTCCATGTTCTTGTGAAGTGTACTACTCACTGCCATTACTCTCAATTTTCTCAGTCAGATTGCAGAGATGTTTTCTCTGATCTTGGTGCATCATTTTCAGTGATTTAACATCGTAAAGTTAGCTCTATAAGTCTACTATATGCTCACAAAGTTTTATGTCATTTGGATGTTGCAATCTTCAGTTATGTTCAGTTGAGGTCAACAGTGTCTGTTCATTTTCACTTCTCTGTCAGGTACCCGACTTTTTCACTCACCTTGTCAGAGCCGTTTTTCAATGGTTACTTATCCAAAATCAGTGATTTAAAGCTTGTTGGATTCATTCTTACTGTCTAGTATAACCATACAAATTTTCACAATCATTGGACTCCTACATTTTGAGTTATGTTCATTTTTCTGCTCACTGGTCTCAAATTGTAGCAGCCCGTGAAAATCGGGATGATGTCATCACTTGTTAAAACTCATTCTCAGTGTGTGGTTCATTATTTTTGATGCGATTACTCTTGAAAGTTAGCTCTTTAAGCTACCTAGACTTCCCCAAGAGGAATTAAGCTAATTGCTGCTGTGCTCAGAGAATTATGTAAAACACTGGACAGGTGTATGAACCAAGAATAGCAAGTTTTCACCTCTGAGCTAACTCCAACTTATCTGTTTTGATCTATCTTTTTTAGAGTGATCTTCCAAGGTACATAGGGTGTCTAATACATCCATTGGCAAGCTAAAAGGGCCCACCATATACTCCTGGAGTTCAATTGGTTGGTGTAGATCAAGGAGTTTGCAACACCTCTTCATCTTCAAGCACATACCTATCCATTTCTTCATAGTGGTATCAGAGCAAGGTTGGACAACATGGCAGATGGATTTCCTTCATCAATTAACAAATTGGATAGAGGTAATTACTCAGCTTGGTCATTAAGGATGAAAGCTTATCTCCAAGGTAGAAGTTTATATGGTTATGTGGCTGGAGATGAAGTTATGCCAAGTTTCACGAACAAAAGTCAACCAACACAAGAAGGGCACGTAAGATTGAGCACATGGTGCTCCAAGGATGCACTTGCAAGGTCTTATCTCCTCAATTCTATCTCAGATTTTTTGTTGCCTCACATTAGAAGTTGAAAGACATCTCAGGAAGTGTGGGATGCACTTGAAGCTTTCTTTTCTTCAAGTACCAAAGCTAGGAAGCATCAACTATGGCTGGATTTCACAACTCTCAAGAAGGCTCCCAAACAAAATGTGACTGATTTTGTCACAAAGCTCAAGGACATAGCAGATCAGTTGGGAAGCATTGGAGAGGTAATAGATGAAGAGCAAATTGTAAGGCAGGTCATCAATGGCTTGAAGGCAGATGACAAGTGGGAAGCATTCACCACAGCCATGGATTTGTACATGGACATGCATGTACCCGATTTCAATACACTCATTGGAAAACTACTTACTCAAGAGGAAAAGCTTATCAAAAATGGAGAAAGCTCTAAAGGTAATCAATCTTCAGCTTTATACACGGATAAAAGCAAGTCTAAAGATAACATAGGAAAGGCAAAGAAAGTGGATGATGAAGCAGGTACATATCAAGCTAACTATGCAGGTAGAGGAAGACATGGCAGAGGTAGAGGAAGAGGAGGAAGACAAGGCAGGGGGAGATCCCAAGACTCCAACCCATGTTCTATTTGTGGACTAACTAATCATACAACTAAAAGTTGCTTTAGGAATTCCAAGAATCAAAGAGGCAGAGGATACAATAGAGGAAGTTATGGCTACTCAAGAGGAAGGTTCAACAACTACCATGGCAACTACAACAACTACAATCATTCAAACTATCAAGGAGGCTACAAAGGAAGGAGAGACTACAATAACTACACAGAAGACTCAAACAAAGAGGATTCATTATTGATCATGAACATGGCTATGCCACAAGGTAAATCTGATGAGCATGTTTTCTACATAGATTCAGGTTGTTCAAATCATGTGGCAGGAAATGTGGCACTCCTATCAGATTTAGAAGATCCAAGGAATAAGCATGAGGTACAAACAGGAGATGATACAAAACATCCTATGGAGAAAATAGGCAATGTGAAAGCACCTGATGGAAACATCAACCTACTCAGTAAGGTACTCTATGTCCCTACCATTACAAAGAATTTGATAAGTGTTGGGCAGATAGTAGAGAAAGGGTTGCAAGTCAGGTTCACAAAGGAAGGAGCATTTGTTGAAGATCCAAGTCAAGGATTCAGAAAAATTTCAAAAGGTGAAAAGGCAAGTAGATTGTTCACATTTGAATTACAGGACACTAGAAGCATTGCTCTCTTTAATTATGGTAGTCAGACACTCACAGAATTGGAAGTATGGCACAAAAGGTTAGCACATATTGGTGAAAGGTCATTAAAGCAAATTTGCAGGGACCAAAGTGTACTTGGACTCCCTAATTTGTCAAAACAACATATGATTTATAAGTGTAGTGCATGTCAATTTGGAAAGTCTCACAGGTTACCATTCATGAAGAAAGGTTATATGCATGAAGATCTCTTGGAGTTGGTTCATACAGATGTATGGGGACCTAGCAAGGAAGCTTCAATATCTAGATCAAGGTATTATGTCTCCTTTATTGATGATTGCAGCAGATGGACTATCCTATTCTTTATGAAACACAAAGATGAAGTGTTTTCATGTTTCAAAAGATATTTGGCTCTTGTAGAGAACCAAACAGGTAAATCACTAAAAAGGCTAAGGTCAGATGGAGGGGGAGAATACTTCTCCCATGAGTTTGATTCCTTTCTTCAAGAAAGACGAATCAAAAGAGAGGTAACTACAAGGTACACTCCTGAGCAAAATGGAGTGGCAGAAAGGAGGAATAGGACAATTGTTGAAGCAGCAAGGTATATGTTAAATGAAAAGAATTTACCTAATTACTTATGAGCTGAGGTTGTATCTACAGCCACTTACTTGATTAACAGGTTGCCTTCAAAATCCCTTGATGGGATGACTCCATATGAGGCTTGGAATGGAAGAAGACCAAGCTTAGATCATTGTAAAATTTTTGGATGTATTGCTTTTGCTCATGTTCCTTCACAGGTTAGAGGCAAGATGGATCCAAATGTAGAAAGGTGTGTATTTATTGGATATGACAACAATCAAAAGGGCTACAGGTTATACAACCCTACCAACAAAGGATTCTTGGTAACCAGAGATGTAGTTTTTGATGAGAACAGTTCATGGTATGAAGATTCATGCAGGAAGGTCAATTTACCATATAATCTTGAAGAAGATTTTCCAAAGCTTGGTAGAGAACAACCAAAGATTGAAGAACAAGACGCCTCAGAGGATGATGAAGAATCTCAGATGGAAAAGATCAAAGCATGGAAGTCTAAAGGTAAAGCAAAATTGCAGGAACTTGGACATGAGGCAGAATCATCACATCATGGCCCAAGAAGATCTATGAGGGAAAAGAAAAAACCAGAAAGGTATGGGTTTGACACCTCATTAGTAACTAAACATTCTATCTACATAGCACAAGACATAAACCAAGAGGAGCCATCATCATTTGAAGAGGCCAAAGCAAAAACAAAATGGAAGCATGCAATGAAGGAAGAGATTGAAGCACTTGAGGAAAACAACACTTGGGATTTGGTGCCCAAGACTTCATCCATGAAGGTAATAGGCTCAAGATGGGTCTATAAACTCAAGAAGAATTCTGATGGTTCCATTAACAGGTATAAGGCAAGGCTTGTAGCAAAAGGCTTTGCACAAACTCAGGGAATTGATTATGAGGAGACTTTCTCTCTTGTGGCAAAGATGCCTACTCTACGATATGAGCACCACACCATCCATTAACGTCGTATATGCGTGGCATGCTCGTATAAAGTATCTACCTGCCTGCTTCAAACAGACATTTGAAGAAATATTCATCACAGGGTTCTGGGAATATCATTCCGAGATATTCATTCCCAGACCATCTCATCTATTACATTTATTTGCAGTGGAACAAACCCTACATTCAGAAAAGCTAAGTATGCCACATCCAGAAGTTCCAGGGCCAGTAGACTGGGATGCCCTACTCACTGATTTGGCCAAAGGGTTGAGAATAGCATAACATCATTTAGCCACAGACATAGTGGAGTACTACATCCAATGACCCACTCAACAAGGGTCTATCAGAGACGACAGACGCGAGAGAGGGGGGGGGGGGTGTTGGCAGCAGTCAAGGAATTGAACGACTCACAAGACAAGGAAGCCAACGACGGGAGTCGGAGCGAAGAGAAGGCACAAGCAAACAGAGTAGTCAAAGAAGATCTGGCAAGTAGGCCATCTAAATTTTTCATGCATCAAAGAGGTGGGCACACAAGAAGAAGGAGCAAGTAGGGAGCTCCAGGAAATGTATGTCAAACTGTTAGAAGAAATCCCTACAAAACTAGTGATTTTCATCACTAAAAACCATTGTAAATATCATTTCATATTTTGTAACTCCATTTTGTGCAAGCCAAGGAGTCCTTGAGCTTGAGGAGCTTTAAAAGTACCTACCTATCAGTTTTCACATTTTTTAGAGTCCGTTTGAACCTCCAAATAGGCCAGGGAACCTAAATTTTAACTAGGCCGGACACTAGGTCTGGACAAGGCCAAACACTAGTCAAAAACTATAAATACAGCTAGAGAGCTCATTTTTGAGGTTAGCTTGTAATAGAATTGAACTTGTATGAGCATTTTGGAACTAATCTAAAAGAACTCCATTGTCTTCCTCTTTGTTCTTGCCGTGTGTGCGCGTGTGTGTGCATGTTTGTGTGCTTCTCACTCACGCATTTGTGCCTTCACTTGCTCGAGGTCATCATACTATCCTCACGTCTTCCCGGATTGACATTAAAGGAGGTGCTACTCATCACTGAGCTACACCAAAAATGTGTGTATGCATGCATATGTGTATATGCATGTGTGCATGTATGTGTGTATGTGTATGTGTATATATATGCATGTATGTACATGTGTGTATGTATATGTAAGTAGGTATATGTGTGTATGTGTATGTAGGTGTATATGTGAGTGTGTGTATGTGTATATGTGTATGTGGGTGTGTATATGCATGTATGCATGTATGTATGTATGTATGTATGTATGTATGTATGTATGTATGTATGTATGTATGTATGTATGTATGTATGCATATGGATGTGCATTATGTATGCATATGTATGCATGTGTATATGTGTGTGTGTATGTGTGACTCTATGTGTGTGTGTATGCATATTTATGTTTAGTGTGTGTATGTGTGTTTTCATATGTGTGTATGTATATGTGTATGAATGTGTATGTGTGAGTATGTGTCTCTATCTGTGTATATGTAAATATGTAAAAGTATGTGTATATATATGTGTGTGTGTATGTATGTATATATGTGTGTGTGCAGGTAAATTTATGTGTACAGTTATGTGTCTGTTGGTCTTTGCATGTATGAGTATATACATGTATGTAACTATGTGTGTATAAGTATATGCATATGTTTTTTTTTTTAATAAAGGAAGTTCGGCCTTAGCCTACTCTCCTGGACTTGAATTAATTAAAAGAAAAGTACAAATACCACGGGATCCCCCGAATCCCACATAGCAGGGGCAGCTTTTACAGAGTTTAGATGGCATTACAAAGAAGGTTAATCACCCTCTCATCACCCTCATGTGGGGCCCACTTGGGTTTAAGATTGTTGTTGACCCAAAGTATCCAAAGTATATGCATATGTTTGTCGGTAGGTATGCATGTGATTTGATGTGCATATACATATATGTATGCATATGTATATGTGTCTGTATACGTATGTATATGTATATGTATATGTGCATGTGAATGTGTGTATGCATGCGTATGTGTATGTATGTGTGTGTATATGTATGTATGTATATGTGTGCATGTGTATGTAAGTACATATATGTGTGTGTATGTGTATGTAGGTGTATATGCGAAGGTGTGTATATGTGTATGTGGGTGTCTATGTGTGTTTATGCATGTAAGTATGTATGTATGCATATGCATGTGCATTATGTATGCATCTGTATGCATGTGTGTGTATATGTGTGTGTATGCATGTAAATATGTATGTAGGCATATGCATATGCATTATGTATGCATATGTAGGCATGTATGTCTCTATGTGTACATGTATGCACATATGTGTATGTGTATGTGTGTCTATGTATGTGCATGTGTACACATGTATGTGAGTGTATGCATATGTGTGTGTATGTATGTATGTTTGTATAACAGTATACATACATACATACACACACACACACACACACACACACATATATATATATATATATATATATATATATATATATATATATATATATATATATATATATATATATATATATATATATATATATATATATATATATATATATATATATATGTATATATATATATATGTTGGGAATGATGGATGGACACTTCAAGAGAATGAGTAGGTACTACCAAATCCTGCTTTGTACCAGCCCTTTGATGCTTTAGAGTTGATAAGTAGACCTTTCTAGCTTTCCAATGACACCATAAAATGGTCTATGTACTTTGGAAATGATGTATGAAAAGGATAAATCAAAACAGACAACTTTGTACTTCAAGTCTTCAAGAAAACCTTCTATTTTGGACTAGACACCTGCTGTATATTTTTCTCAATATGACCAGCACAGTAGGAATTGGAAAAATTCCTCTTAGGGGTATCTAATTAGCTTAGCAAGCTAGTGATTTACAGTGGAATCACTTAAAAAGATTAACTATGCTCAGAGAAATTAATTTAGCAAGTAAACCTTTACCCCCGATATTTTAGGACTGTTGTAGACTTCGACCAGTGATCACCTCGACGGACTTTTCTCTGAAATGGCTGCATAGAAGCTCTTCAAATTTTGACAGAATGTAGATGAATTTGAGCTGGTTCCAAAAAGCTTTAGATCTTTGAATTTGGTTGAGAAATGAGTGAGATATAATATCCACAAGTTGACAGACTTTCAGACACTATGACAGAGAACTCAGAAATGAACGATGTAGATATCTGTATTGATGAACACTTGTATACAATGCCATAGGCATGAAGATCATTGCCTAATGTTGTAGATAGGTGTGGGCTAGAGTATAGGGCTCACACACACTCAGAAATGACAATGAAAGCTTGGGATGATGAGTCTACATACCACGACTTTTTTCTTAGAGGTTTATATAGATGTTCACTTCAAATTTGAATTTGAATTCAAATTGTTGGATCTCTCTAAAAAGTGTTCCTCCATTATAAGAGATATTCCATCAATCAAAGCTCTAACTTTCCATGATATTTTCTTGGTAGGTACTTACAAAGATTCCAAGTCAAATGTGACTTTACAAAGAGATAAAATGGTAATTAACCACTAGCATTGATTCCTATGCATCTTCATATGTGTATGGACTTCAAGCCAAATGTGTAGGCTTGTGAATTGCACCAACAGATCCCCCTCAACCCAAACATTTTGGCTTGGTCTTCATCCTTTAGTCTTCATGTATATCTTGTAATCCAATCATTGATTTGAACCTGCAAATTTTGGTTCCATCCAAAGCTTTAGTTAACAAATCTACACACTGCATGTTGGTTGATACATAAGTTAGTTGAATGTCCTTGCTTAATAACTTCTCTCTCACATAATGGTAATGGACCTCTATATGCTTGGTCCTAGCATGATAAATAGGATTAGCTGCAAGGTGAAGTGAGCTTGTATTATCTCCAAAGATCGATGGTGACCTAGTATACAAACCCAATTCTGTATACAATAACTTGATCCAAATGGCTTCTTGAGTGGCATTTGCCAATCCTCTATACTCTGCCTCTGTAGAAGATAAAGCAACAGTAGGTTTCTTCTTTGAAGACCATGATATTGGTTTATCACCTGCAAATGAAATGTATCCTGAAGTGCTTCTTCTATCATCCTTACATCCTGCCCAATCAGCATCTGAATAGATCTTGATATCCAAGTCTGAAGTATAAGGGAAATACAAACCATGATGTTGAGTACCCTTGAGGTATTTTAGTATCTTTGGCAGCTTCTAAGTGAGGTACTCTTGGCTTGTGCATGAACTGACTTAGTACACTAACTCCATATGCAATATCTATCCTTGTTAAGGTAGCATAGTTCAAGCTTCCAACTATGCTTTGGTAACCTGCAATATCATCAATTTCATCACCTTCATGGGCACTTAGTTTTAGGTTTACCTCCATTGGAGTACTTGCAACTTTGGCATCCTGCAAATGAAACTTCTTCAACATATCCTGTATGTATTTTTTCTGAGTAATATAGATTCCAGAGTTAGTATAGACTAACTCAAGTCCAAGAAAATACTTTAGTAGACCAAGATCACTGATCTTGAACTCCTTCATCATCTCGTTCTTGATTTGTCTGATTCCATTGACATCATTACCTGTAAGTATGATATTATCAACATATACACATATGCATATTACCTCTGAATTACTTCTCTTGATGAAAAGAGAAGTGTCGGCCTTGCTCATGATAAAACCTTGGTCTTGAAGGTATGTGATTAACCTGTGATTCCATGCCCTAGGTGCCTGCTTTAATCCATAAAGAGCTTTATTCAATTTGCACACATATGTTATCTTGTTTGGATCCTCATAGCCAGGAGATTGTGACATATATACCTCCTCTGAAATCCATCCATTCAAAAAAGGCATTTTTTACATCTAAGTGATACATGTTCCAATTTTTAGATGCAGCCACACTTACCAACACCCTGATGGTTGGCATCTTGGCCACAGGTGAGAATGTTATCTTCATAGTCAATGCCTTGGGTTTGTGCAAAACCCTTGGCCACCAATCTGGCTTTGTACTTGTTTATTGTGCCATCAGAATTCCTTTTGATTTTATAGATCCATCTAGATCCAATTACCTTCATGGACTCTTTCTTTGGTACTAGTTCCCATGTGTCACATTCTTAGAGTGCTTCAATCTCCCCATCCATAGCTACCTTCCATTCTGTCTTGGTCATGGCTTCTTCATATGATCCTGGTTCTTCAATTGGAAAATCTTTGGCAAGATAAACAGAGTGTTTAGTAACACAAGATGTATCATACCCATATCTGATAGGTTTTTTGCTCTCCCTTTGTGATCTTTTGATTGATTGATTTGAGGATTCAGGTATGTCTTCAAGTTTCTTCATCTTGACTTTGCCTTTGGACTTCCATGCCTTGAATTCTTCAAGATTGATAATGTCTTCATCATCTGAAGTGGTGTCTTCATTCTGAGTAGGTTCCTCCTTAGCAAGACTTGGAAACTCCTCCTCCAAGTCATAGAGTAGTTTAAACTTCCTACGTTCATTCTTATACCAAGAGTCATTTTCATCAAAGAAAACATCTCTACTAACCATGAATCCCTTATTTAAAGGGTTGTAGAACCTGTACCCCTTCTGATTTAGATCATATCCACAAGAGATACACTTTTCAGCCTTAGGGTCTAGCTTACCTCTTATATGAGAAGGAATGTGCACATATGCTACACATCCAAATATCCTGCAATGATCAAGTGAGGGTCTCTTCCCATGCCATGCTTCATAAGGTGTCATCCCATCAAGGGACTTAGATGGTAACCTGTTTATGAGGTAAGTGGCAGTAGAAACACTCTCTGCCCATAGGTAGTTAGGTAATTTCTTTTCATTTAACATTGACCTAGTTGTTTCAACAATCAACCTATTTCTTCTCTCAACTACCCCATTCTATTCAAGAGTATACCTTGTGGTGATTTCTCTCTTGATTCCTCTGTCCTGCAAGAAGGCCTCAAACTCATTGGAGAAGTACTCACCTCCTCCATCTGACGTTAGCCTCTTTAGATTCTTCCCTGTTTGATTCTCAACAAGTGCAAGATACTTTCTAAAACAGTTGAACACTTCATCTTTGTGCTTCATAAAGTAGAATACAGTCCACCTGCTATAATCATCAATGAAAGATACATCGTACCTTGATCCTGATATTGAGGGGTCTTTGCTTGGTCCCCATACATCTGTATGGACAAGTTCTAGGTAGTCCTCATGCATGTAGCCTTTCCTTGAGAAGGGTAACATGTGAGACTTCCCAAATTGACAAGCACCACATTTATATATCATGTGTTGTTTGGAAACATTAGGTGTTCCAATTACACATTGATCCCTGCATATTTGCTTCAAGGTTCTTTCTCCTACATGCCCTAATCTCTTATGCTAAATCTCAAGCTCTGAAAGTGTTTGATCTTTATAATTGTATAGTGCAATATTCTTTGTGTCTTCTAGCTCAAAATAAAAAGTCTACCTATCTTTTCTCCTTTAGCATTTCTCTTGAACCCATGCTTGGGATCTTCCACAAATGCTTCAAATTGGTTGAATCTAACCTGCAAACCTTTTTCCACAATTTGTCCAACACTCATCAAGTTCTTTGTAATGGTTGGTACATATAGTACCCTACTCAACAAGTTCTGATTTCCATCACAAGTCTTAACATTTCCAACTTTAACTACTGAGTGCTTTGTGTCATCACCTGTTTGTACTTGATGGTTACCTCTTGGTTCTTCAAGGTCAGAGAGTAGAGCTACATTGCCAGCTACATGATTTGAGCATCCTGAGTCAATATAGAAGAGATGGTCATCATTTGTACCTGGTTTTGAAGTCATGTTCGTAATCAGAAGAGAATAATCCTGCTCTTCTGTATAATTGTTGTAGTCCTTTCTAGATTTGAATCCTCCTTGATAGTTGTCATTGTAGTTGTTGTAGTTGTTGTTGTACCCAACCCTTGATGATGGTTGAATCTGCCTCTTGATTGTGAGTATCCACCTCTTTGGTATCCTCTTACTCTATGATTCTTGTAGTTCCTGAAACACTCATATGTAGTATGATTTGATAAACCACAAATGTTGCATGGTGAGGAGTTATAGGATCTCCCCCTACTTGGCTTACCTCCTCTGCCCCTTCCTCTTGATGCTCTACCTCTCCCTGCATAGTTGGCTTGGGAGGTAGTACCTTCATCCTCTATCTTCTTGTTCTTGCCTTTATCTTTAGACTAACTTTTATCAATGTATAGGGCAGAAGAGCTATTACCTTTGAATGAGTCTCGATTCTTGTTGACCTTGGCTTCATGAGTGAACAATTGCCCCATGAGAGTGGTAAGATCTGGAATTTGCATGTCCATGTATAGATCCATTGCAGTGGTGAAGCTTCCCCACTTGTCATCAGCTTTAATCCCATTGATCACTTGCTTTACTATCTGCTCTTCTTCAATCTCTTCTCCTATGCTTGCTAACTGATCTGCTACATCTTTAATCTTAGTCACAAACTCTGAAATAGCCTGCTTAGGTTGCTTCCTTAGTGTGGTGAATTCAATCCACAATTGGTTTTTTCTGGCCCTTGTGTTGGAAGAAAAATAGGATGAGAGGGTTTCCCAAGTCTCTTGGGATGTCTTACAGTTTCTAATATGTGGCAAAAGAAAATAAGAGATGGAGTTGAGTAAGTAAGACCTTGCTAATGCATCCTTGGCACACCATGTGTCGAGCTTTTCATGTTCTTCCTTTGTTGGTAGTCCTCTGGTTTTGAATGAGGGCAATTCCTCATCTCTTGAGATGTATCCATAAAGACTCCTTCCTTATAGGTATGTCTTCATCCTTAGAGACCATGCCTGATAATTGTTCATGTCCAATTTATCAATAGATGAAGGAAAACCATCTCCCATTTTACCTTAACTTGCTCTGATACCACTATTCGGAATGATGGATGGACACTTCAAGAGAATGAGTAGGTACTGCCAAATCCTGCTTTGTACCAGCCCTTTGATGCTTCAGAGTTGATAAGTCGACCTTTCTAGATTTCCAATGACACCATAAAATGGTCTATGTACTTTGGAAATGATGTATGAAAAGGATAAATCAAAACAAACAACTTTTTACTTCAAGTCTTCAAGAAAACCTTCTATTTTAGACTAGACACCTGTTGTATCTTTTGCTCAATATGACCAGTATAGTAGGAATTCAGAAAACTCCTTTTAGAGGTATCTAATTAGCTAGCAAGCTAGTGATTTCAAGTGGAATCACTTAAAAAGATTAACCTGCTCAGAGAAATTAATTTAGCAAGTAAACCTTTACCCTCGATATTTTAGGACTGTTGCAGACTTCGACCAATGATCACCTCGATGGACTTTTCTCTGAAATGGCTGAATAGAAGTTCTTAAAATTTTGATAGCATGTAGATGACTTTGAGAGGTTTGAAGAAGCTATAGATCTTTGAATTTGGTTGAGAAATGAGTGAAATATGATCTCCACAAGTTGACACACTTTTAGACACTATGATAGAGAACTCAGAAATGAACAATGTAGATATCGGTATTAATGAACACCTGTATACAATGCCATAGGCATGAAGATCATTGGCTAATGGTGTAGATAGGTGTGGGCTAGAGTATAGGCACACACTCAGAAATGACAATGAAAGCTCGGGATGATGAGTCTACATACCGTGACTTTTTTCTTGGATGTTTATATAGCTGTTCACTTCAAATTTGAATTTGAATTCAAATTGTTGGCTCTCTCTAAAAAGTGTTCCTCCATTATAGGAGATATTCCATCAATCCAATCTTTAACTTTCCACGAGATTTTCTTGGTAGGTACTTACAAAGATTCCAAGTCAAATGTGACTTTACAAAGAGATAAAATGGTAATTAACCACTAGCATTCATATGTGTATGAACTTCAAGCCAAATGTGTAGGCTTGTGAATTGCACCAACAATATCTACACACACACACACACACATACATATATATATATATATATATATATATATATATATATATATATATATATATATATATATATATATATATATATATATATATATATATATGTATGTGTGTGTGTATATGTATGTATGTATGTATGTATGTGTGTGTGTATATGTATATATTTGATATATAGATATGTGTGTGTATGTGTATGTATGTATGTATGTATGTATGTACGTACGTATGTATGTATGTATGTATGTATGTATGTATGTATGTATGTATGTATGTATGTATGAATGTATGTATGTATGTATGTATGTATGTATGTATGTATGTATGTATATATATATATATATATATATATATGTATATATATATATATATATATATATATATATATATATATATATATATATATATATATATATATATATATATATATATATATATATGTGTGTGTGTGTGTGTGTGTGTGTATGTGTATGTATGTATGTATGTATGTATGTATGTATCTCTCTCTCTCTCTCTCTCTCTCTCTCTCTCTATATATATATATATATATATATATATATATATATATATATGTGTGTGTGTGTGTGTGTGTGTGTGTGTGTGTATGTGTGTATTTATGTGTCTTTGTGTGTATATACATGTGTATGTGTATATATGTGTGTGTATGCATGTGTATGTGTGTGTATGTGTGTTTGTGTATGTGTGTATCGATGGAGTATATCCACTCCTAGTTGGAGGAGAAGAATGATAGGCCCTTCCTAGGACCAAATAGTTCACTTCCAGAGTCCACCAAAAATTGAATTGCTCTCTAGACTTGTGAAAATAGACAGTATGGGCTTTCCAACAAGCCAAAGATCACTCAATTTGGATAATGTTACAGGTATTAACCTCCTTTCACAAGACAGACCAAAAATTGTGTACCTTCCAACCCACATATAGTTGCGAATATGAAGAGATCAGACTAGAGAGCTTTCAAGCTCAATATACTCGATGATAATGAACACTTGATGCTAATATTACATCCAAAAGAAAGCTTACAATCATAGGAGCACTTGATACTAAGATTACATAAAAAAAGAAAGCTATCCTGCAAATGAATCAGACTACTACACAAAGAGATATGGGTGATCAAAGATCACTTCTTATGAGAAAACTCCAGGATGCAAGGGGCTTGCTTAGCTAGGGGCTAGCTTAGATCTGGAGTAAAAAATCCTAATGAGAGCCTACAAGTGCTCAAACGCTAGAGGAGAATGACCACGACTTTGCTCCATGTGTTTGCTTATATAGTGCTCAAAAAGGTAGTTTTAGATTTGAATTCAAAACTACCCTCCAAATGATCCCGACTTTTCTCCATCAATTAAGTGAGTAAAGAGCTAAGACAACTCATAGAAAAGTGGTTGTATATCCTACCAAAAAGTGTGAGTGATGTGGCACTTGAACGTAGCATGAGTTCCCACACTTGAGATTGCTAAAATTCTAACACTCCCCCTCAAGCTCAATGTTAGTCTTCATTGATCTCCTTCTAGTTGGATTGATCTTGAATTTCTCCAACTTGCTTGCATCCATAAACGTGTTCTGGTCCTTGGTGTTGATGTACTTGATGTCCAATTCTTTTGCTAATTCCTTCTATATGATGAAGTGATAGTGGATTTCTATGTGCTTGCTTCTTGCATGGAACATAGGATTGCTTGCTAGATGAATGTTGGACATGTTATCTCCAAATAGAGTGAACTCTTTGACCTCCACATCCAAGTCTTTGAAGAGCTTCTTGAGCCACATGATCTCACATGTAGCAAGTGCTAAAATTTTGTACTCAGCCTTAGTAGATGATAATGCAACTGTAGGTTGCTTCTTGGACATCCATGAAATGACTCTTTGACCTAGCATGAAGACATAGCTAGATGTGCTCCTAATATCCTCCTTTGAACCAGCCCAATGAGCATCACTAAAGCCTTGAGGTTGTAATCCATCTCCATAAGGGTAGTACAACCCTTGGTTGATAGTGTGCTTGATGTACCTAAGCACTGTCTTGGCTGCATTCATATGAACATCAGTTGGTGAATTTAGAAATTGAGAAAGAACTCCTACAAACATAAGACAAGTCAGGTCTTGTGATGGTAGCATAAGTAATGCTTCCAATTATGCTTTTATATGTTGAAATATCTTCAAGAGGTTGTCCTTCACCTGCACATAACTTAGTGTTTAGATCCACAAGTTGTGTGAATGGCTTACATCCACTCATACCATACTTATAAAGTCTAGCAAGTATTTCCTTTGACCAAGGTAAATACAATTTTCCACATGAATAACTTCAATCCCAAGAAAGTATTTAAGAACTCCAAGATCTCTCATCTTGAATTCATGTCCAATCTTGGCGTTGATCCATGTGATACTTGCATCATCACTTCCTGTTATAATCAAGTCATCTACATATATGCATGCATAGACAACTAGTCCTCCTTCTTTCTTGAGGTATAAGGAAGGATCTCCATCACTTGGCTTGTATCCAGACCTGCACAAATACTCAACAAGCCTTTGATTCCATGCCTTAGGATCTTGCTTTAAACCATACAATGCTTTTCTAAGTTTACAAACAAAATCTGAATATTTAGGGTTCTCAAACCCTAATGGTTGAGTCATGTAGATTGTCTCTTGCAAATCACCATCAAGAAAAGCATTCTTTACATCCAATTGATATATTGGCCACCTCCTACCTTGCTTTGTACCTACCAATTGAACCATCAGAATTTCTCTTTACTTTAAAGACCCATTTGTTGTCAATTACCTTCATCCCTTCTTGTCTTGGAACTAGAATCCATGTGTTGTTGTCTTCAAGGGCTTTGTACTCTTCTTCCATAGCTTCTTGCACTCCTTTGTGTCTTTGGCCTCTTCATAGGTAGAATATTCAT